>VXAD01010129.1:751502-812162 GCA_013399195.1 Dicrurus megarhynchus
ATTTTGGGGTGAGGATTTTATTTGTTTATTTGTGGGGTTTTGGGTTGTTGTGGTTTCTGTTGTTGTTTTTTTGGTTGGAGTTTTCTTTTCCCCTTTTCTTACAGGACCATATCAACATTTGTGCATTTGATCAAAGTAAACGTGTGTATGCTTGCGTGTGCACACACACAAAATATATACACAGTGAAAAGAAGTGGAAGACATTACTGGTAACTTTTTACTTGGAAATTTAACTGACTTCAGGATGATGGGCTGGGAATGTTAACCAGCTTTCATTCTGAGCTTTGCTTTGTCCATTTTTAAATTTTAGTTCACTTTTCAGGTTTAAGGTGCTTTGGTTTACATTATGAAGATCAAAATGCTGACTCCTTTAAAAAGCAATAAGCCTGGTATGTCTACTGAAAGCTGAATATAATGAGATATTGTTTGTTTTTTCTGGCCTCCTGATGAATCATTATCCAAATCACTTCCCACAAAACCAGCATACCAGAAGTCTCATGTAGCAAACTTTTTCCCTCATAATTCTCTCTTCTTCAGCATGACAAAAATTAGAGTATAAAATGACTGAGGAGATAGATACAACTTCATGTACTAGTGAGACTCTGTCTCTTTACTATTTGCTGTAGAATGCACTTCATGTTTGGTGAACAGCAACGAGTAGTAGGTTTAATAGGGACGCACATGGATACAGTAGGACAGTTACATGTGTATGAAGTTAGTCCAGAATAGAAATGTTGCTATAATATCCCAAAGAGAGAGAAAGACCAAAACTTGGGAGCTATTTTTCTGCATGTATAACAGCACCTGCCCTTTGATTTTCAAATTAAGGCAATGTAACCAAGAGAATAGCCAATACACGCTGAAAGAGCAGAGTTCAACACAGCTTCCCCACATCTATCAGAAAATCTCAAGCAACATTATTTTACTACTGGAAAACCTTACTTAAGGCTACAGCCAAATCTAGGCTGCTGCTTTCACACCAGTTGGCTGCACCCCACACTCACATACACTAAATGTACAAGCTAAAACATGGGAAGAAGCAGCTTTGAAATGCCTTCTTACGTATCTTTCTGTTCAAAATAAGCCCAAATAAAAGCAATTCAGTTTGCTGCAATGCTGACTATAATGTACGTCTCAAGAGGCCCATCAGACCTGCCACAGACAGCACTTGAGCAAGGACCCAAGGAGATGAGACCCAAAAGCTTGCTCTTCAGAAGAAACACACAGTTTGGAAAAGGAGTTCCAAACAGTGCTGAACACAATGAAAAACATCACAAGAATATAAGTAAATGTTATCAAAACAATCTATTACTTGAAAAAGTGGTATTTTAAGAGATTCCATGGTTGATTTGCAAAGGCTTCCCACCACAGGCTTAATCCACGGCTACAGCAAGCAAAATTTCAGACTGTGTTCTTCTCACCTACTGCAGGGCAGACTCACCTCTCCCAATAATTTCATCTCTGAGATGTAGAACACAGACACTAATGGAAAACATTAAAAATTTAAAACCTACCATTTCAAAAACAGAGGTTATCCATTATTTTTCCTTGCCACATTGCGATAAACATAAATAAATAAAAATGCTGACAATTATTTTTAAGTTCTGTGGTATGCTGATCTCAACAGAACAAAAAAATTACCCTTTGCACCAGTGTGCGCGTGTATATTAAGTTTCTGTTTGTTAAAAAAGCATTCAAACGAAATTCTGTTCTCCAGAGCAAGTATAAATCCAGGAATAGTCCTGGAGTGGGAGGTAAGACCTGGGAACACCAACAGTAGGACCTGTTTCATATCATCAGGAACACTGTCAGAAAGCATGCTAAGAACCTGCAATTCTCACACAGTTATGAGGGGAATAAAAAGGGCAATAAAAGATTTAGCCGTTCACTAAACTGAACCTCTCGGGCTTGTAAAGCAGTCTTTTACATTTAGAACTGAGAATTGTTCACCATTTACTTGGTGTTCCTTAAGTTAAAGTACTGAAAACAAGGCAAATGCAGTAGCCTTCATCCCTCCTTCAGGGAAACTTGGGGTTTGGTTTTACATTTCCCAGTTTTCAATAAACAGAAAGGTTCTGAACTACTAGAGTGCAGCAGTATATTTTGTAAAAATTCTGAAGCTACTGAAAATTTGAACTTACTTTGAAAAAGTTGCAGCTTTTGGCAAAGGTATTTTAGGATAATTATTAGTCACATATTTTGTCTTCAAAAACATCATGCTGACTTTCAATATTCATATATTCTTACTCCTCATCACACACTATTCATCTAGTCATCACACAACTTACTTCTTTTTCAATGGAAGGGGTCTTTTTATGAAAAAACATTCAGCACGTGGGGATGCAAAAATTGTAAAGTCAGCAATGAAGTCCATTTTTGTGCATTACATACTACTATTAATGTGTCAAAAGGAAAGCAATTTTCCCGGACTGTGTTTATCTTCATCAGAAAGTATTTGCTGAAGAGCAGAGACTGTGCTGCTGAAAACTCCTACTACCAGCACGTACACTAGCTTTTAATTACTCAAGAGTGTTTAAAAGCAGGCCAAAGGACATATCAAAGGCATGCTTATTTCTGCTAACCACAAAAACTTATCAGGACAAACCTTTCTGGCAGCTGTCAATAGTTACTGTTAATTTGCCAGGATTTTCTGGCTGTTAAGTTTTAAAGCACATACATTCAGAATTTGGTTTACCACTCAATTATTGGACTGTTAAGAGCAACATTTCAGTACTTTTGGGTTAACTTGCTAATGCAATGAGAACATAATTTCTGCAGAAATAAATGCACTAATACGTACTATAATCTGAAGCTATAGGAAATACCAGAAAGGTGGAAGAAAACAAAAAAGTTCCAGAACAACAGATTTAACGTTTAAAGTATGAAGAAGTGTTTTGAAGAAATAAAAGAAGTGAGAATAAAATAAAGAGAAACTTTTCAAATAAATGTACTTTGAGTAGCAATTAACTGAAAATTCAGATTCGTGATTTTAAAACTTGTGCAAATTTAGTAAAACATGACAGGACAATGTTAGATTATCACACTGTACCACCTGAAGGAAGAGGAGGTATTATTGAATAAAGAACACAAGCAACAAATTCTACTGCATTCAGAAGTCAGAGACATTAGTTTACAGTATAAAAATAAATGCAAGCTGCTATTTTTCTCCCCCACACCAAATCTGCACCAAGGTAGCTCTGTAACAGGGACTGTAAATAACATAGCAAGAAGAAAACACCCAAGACTGACCACACTGACACCAGTGACATGCAAGACAGCCATGTAAACCATCATCCTCATCTTTTAACTATGAAGGTCTCATGTTGCCAACTGAAGTGTTCAACATAAATAAGGTTGCATACCTGAAATCAAATTCTCTGAGTTCACTGATCAGGTTCACAGTGTTGTGCCTCCTAAAACCTTTAAAAGCAATTGTACTAATCTGGGCCTCATGCTGCAGAGTACCCAACTTCCATCCATTCCCCTGCTTCTCTTGGGAGTCTCCTCTAGGCAGGCAGACGGCCAAGAAACTCTGTGAGGGGATGGAGAAAGGATCCGTGAAGGCAGGCAATTCTGAGAAATCAAGTTATAGGTATGCAATCTTATTTCTCTCTCTTAAATTGCTCCTTCTACTGAGAACCACACTAGAAAGCAGCAGTTATCAAAAAAGAAAGGCCAAAGCAAAGATGCGCAGAAAGATTTGGCAAAATTTGGGAATTCAGGTGACTTTTCCCCTAATTTACCTACTAAAAAGATTGAAAGAGCAGGTAGTAAGTGTCATAGTTAGGAGACAGTTATCTTCCCTAAATATCCCTCTAAGTTCTGTTGTGACAGCTTATTTTATTTAAATAGTACTTTGGTTTGAACAGACATTGATGTCCTATTTCCAACTTCCCAGATTATTCCTGCCTATAAAAGAAAGTTGAAATAGGCCAAACAAAGGGTGCAGATAGCCCATGAGCCTGTTTCAAAGACACATACACTAAAATCAGCTTGCAAAGAATACTGAAGTGTATAAACATAAACAAGTAGAATATTCTATTAGCCTCCAGTGATTTGCAGCTCAGAGGTACATATCTCTTTGCAGTCCCCAAGTATTTCTCCTCCATGAGTAAGCCCACTTCCCCCTTGAACCTAGGCAAATATCCACAATCTGTGAAAGTCCCATGGCTTAACTATCTTTACACAGGTTTTGAATTTGCTAGCTGTCTAGTTTCATTGGTCAGTCCTTAGTTTTAGGCTGGAAGAAATAAACTATTTTTACTAATTTCTTCTTTATTCCAGATGATTTTTCAGACACCTACCACATTCCAGTCATTTTTAACTCCATTCTATTCCTTTCCATCTTTAGAAGCATGAAAAGCACTATTCCACTTCACTGTTGCTCATCCAGCTGTCCCACACCTTTGATCATCCTTGTCATCTCTTCTCAACTTCTTTGCTGCTCTTTTACACCCTTCAAAATACATGAGGAGGACCACAACTACAGATAGGAGTCTATCAGGCTTGAATACAATGTCTTCCATTTCATTGCTCTTTTCTTAATAAGCTACATCTATTTCCTATTTATAGCTATTCAGCAAGAGAACAGTATTTTCCTCAATCTACTTAACTATGGTCCCAGACCTACTACTGAGTGGCAACAGTCACAGCAGAGACCATCATTTTATGTTTAAAGCTAGAGTTACATTTTTTCTTTGATCACATTGGTTTACATTACATCACCTGCTATATTATTGGGAGGAGTTCCAGTCTTGTAGGATCCTTCTGCAATCAATCACAATTGGCCTTTGTTTTTAACAATCCAAATAATCTGGTATTACCAGCAAACTCTGACAGACTATTTATCTTCAGTGCAAACAAGTGAATGTGTTAAGAAATACAGCTCCCAGGAAATCATCTTGTGAGACATGTCAGTGATCTTCACTGTTCACTCTTTCTGTTTCCAATATTCTAACCAGGCATTAACCTAACAGAACTCTCTCTGCCATATGATTACTTAGGTTCTTACAGACTCTGTTGGACTTCACTGAAAATCCCGAGGTTTTATGTACTGGATCTTCCTTTAAAGAACTTTGATAGATTAATGAGACATGACTGCCCTTTATAGAATCAAAACTTAATTATTTTCCAGTGTGACAAAAGAATTTGTTCCCAAGAATTTTATTGTAACTTCCATTATTTTATCTAGAACAGACATCATTCTTCTATGATTCTCTAGAGAGATACAAAAACATAACAAGGACTGATTTACATGGAAATTGAAAACCATGACTGGGAAACGCTCAGAAGTCTAGTCCTGCACGTAACAGTCATTAACCTGGCAGTAGATCTTCCAGTTTTATCTCACCAAATTAGTTTCACATCAGGCTCATTGAATCTGTAATTGCACTCTTTGATTTACCACAGGATATGACACATCAAACTAGGGTTTCCTCTGTCTGAGATACTACCACCAAAATCAGTGGTGGAAATCAAATTCCATCTCCACTTGTACTGGTCAGCTCAGTACTAAGTCAGTGAGAATTACACAGTATATACCAAACCAATATACTCTGATGTAAAAGATAGCCAAGTAAAGTTTTACATCTCAACCTTGAATTCACAGCTAACAGCTCTAATTTCAAAATGTACAAGAAAGAAAAAAAACTTAAGTTTCTGTTTCTCTTCATATGCTGGCAGCCTAAAGACATTTAGGAAAGATGTTCTCTAATTAATAAAAAACAAGCCATGTCACAGTCCTCTGGTCATCCCTAGTGCTGGATCTAATTTCAGGGTTGGTCCTGTATCAAGCAGGAAGCTGCTCCAAAGCAGCTCTGCAGGGACCTTTCTACCTTAAGTCTCCCTGTGACTCCATTCATTACCACCTCTCTATCTCAGCATGCCACTGCTGTGTTCCAGACAACACCTCACTGCAGTTTGTAAGACTGCAGGGGTCATGAACTGGTCCTAATAGGAAGAATGATTGAGCAGACTGTTCTCAAGAGGAAGAGGCTTTAGCCACAAGCATATGAGCTCTAGTGGGCTACTTGCTGAGCCACAGACCATGCTGCGACAGACTTTGTTTACGAATGTTGATGCAGTTTTAGTGACTCCATTGAAGCTATAGTATAAACATGATTAAAAAAAAAAAAGAAAAATCAGACCTAAGATATGAAGTTAGTGTCTGAAAAGAATATTGTACAGGGATTTTTCAATCCATTTCTTAACTAGTACTTCACATTTCAAACCATCAAATAAAATACTGTCCAATTATTCCTCAAAATATCTAGTGAGGAAAAAAAGAGAAGGGTAGGACACCTAAACAGCAAGCATCAAATTGGCATATCTTTTGAATTTTGGAATCATTGCCATTAAATGTTAGGTGTTACCTGGTGACAGACCTGCAAAAAGGACACCGAAGCTCCTGGCTCCCAATTTTGTTCCCTCTTATTTTTCTTTCAAAGAGCTATAATTCCGTTACACAGTGACATCAATTTTATGCTTGTTTGTTAATCTAAAAAAATTTTACAAATAGGAGGTGAAGAAGAGTTCTCTCATATCAATCAGCTTATGATATGACAGAACCAATTAGTCAAAAAATTAAGCTGAACAACTCTTTCTGACCAGATGTTTACTGCTGAAGTACTGGAAACAGTGTACAGAAGTATCATATGGTAGTGTAGTTTCCTTACCCCATTTCCGTTTTGTGAAATAGGAATCAGCACTAGGGTCATTGAAGTGTCTGCTCATCATAGTTTCTCCTCCAGCATGAAAATCATATGCAAACACAAGAGCTTAAAAATAGAAACAGGTGACATTTATTAACTCGAGCGCATTTGAAAAAATTATCAACACATCAGCTGGGGGAAGGGGGAGGAAGGGCAGAGGGAAAGAAAAAAGAAAAACTTACAATGTTCTCCAAAAGCTTTAGTGGTAAACACTTCACGCAAAGTTACTATATTTGAGTGCTGAATCTTTTTCCACATGTCAACCAATACCATGCACTTTGTGTTAACAAGACGAAAACCTAGTGAAAAAATTAAACCCATGGTTTAAAGTATAATGTTCAGGATGAGAATTTTTTACTTTAACATTTCCTCTGAAACTGCTGAGAAGCAACCAGACATTAAAATATGACTGGTATAGCTTAGGAATGCTCATCCTACTGAGACAACTCCATTTTTCTCACCATGTATTCTCCGAAGGCAATATGGCAGGTCATCCTTACTATTTACAGCTTTATAGCACGATGTAATGTACCCAAAGTTGCTCGTTTTCTGTATCCGATTGGGTGGTGGCAGTGGTTCCAAAGGAAAGAGACTGTGGTAGCTGTCCACTTCCGCAGGAACTGCTAAAACCAGTTTAGACACAGAAACACATTAGGTCTCAGTTGACCTTGAGAAAGTTACTGAGCAGCAGAGAAAATTAAAATGACTTCCACAAACATGTAAATTATCTCCATCATCTTTTAGATGCATGTGAAGTTAAAATTCACTATTTCTGCTTTAATACCAACATATTGGTAGGTTCCTAGAAGTGATCCCACAGAGCTAAAATAATTGTCTTCAGAAAAACAGTTACAAGAAATAAAATCAACAGAATAGATGCACAGCTCCATCTGCCATTTTCTCATTTACCTTAGAAATTCACCCTTATGAATGACATTTCCTTGGTGTTTTTTGTACAGATTCATTAATAAGCACCAATTTCCATGCAGATTTCATACCATAGTAAGAACCCCATTTTCATCAGAAAGAAAAAAAGCAAGTATCAGTTTTACGTGTTTTAATATATTGGTTTAGAAAACAAGGAGAGAGAAGTGCTAAAGGTTTACAAATCAGATTAAGAGATTACCCTCGCACTTCTTCTGGATTAAAACACTAAACTGCATTTTTTTAACTGCATCATTATGATATTATGCACACATTTAAGAAGCAAAGATACTGCCACCAAAAACTGTTTAAATCAAGCTGAATAATGTAAATTGCCCAAAAGCCAAATCACATTAAATAGTATATGGTTCTTCTGCCTGACAACTAGTACAAAGCCTTCTCTGGTATACCAGCCAACTCACTTCAAAACACACTGCTTTGCTAAGTTTACATACAACCTGTGAAAAATATGTGCATCATTTAAAGTAGTACCTAATAGCTACAAAGTAATATAAAACTGTTCTTCACAATGCTTTACTGCCTTAATGATTTTTCCTTTCTCAGCAATTTGAAGTATTCCTAACCCTTAAGGAGTTTCAAAACAGAAGAAAATTAGAATAGGAGAGAGAAAAAATTATTCGTATTTCTAAAACACTTTGCATTTGGTTATCCACAGCCCAGGCTGATGATTAAGGTTTCACGAAAAATTAAAAGCAGGTGGCATTTTTTGCAAGATGTTGTTAATATTGATGAATGTGCATGGTTGCAGAAAAACATGATCACTGTTTAGATTCATAAGAAACACTTACCAGGAATATCAGCCTGATCAATCTGGGCCATCGTTATTAAGTGTCTGTTGATGAGTTCCTGAAGGAAAAATTAAGTCAAGTTTTGAACATTGTAATTCAGCTCATCATTTTTGATAACTTAAGAGAACACTGTCTTTGAAGCAGTGGCTATCTGTACTAAAATAGAGAATTGATATAAGTGTCCAGGGCAGAGAGGGTCAGAAGACCACTGGCTTGAAAATTTGCATAATGAAATACCTAAATTCTTGAAGGAGCTTCAGAAGACATTCACTATAGCTGGCATTGACAAAGACACCTTCTACAGTAAAGCTGAAATAAGTAACACTCACAGCCAGCCTTGAGATGATGAGCCCTGAGAAGGGCTCTTCAACTAACACCTGCATACACTTCCATTTCAGTGAGAGACTTTAAACTGAATAGTACTGCAGCTTAAAAGAATGCTACAAAAATAAACCCATGCACACCGAAAAACATACACCAGTAATAGTACTGAGCTGAATAGTAAATCATGGCACGCAGATTAGATTGCAGTCATATATGTAGTAACTCGCCCCCACCCACTGTTGTACTCTACCTATTACAAGATTTGATTTTTCAAATTCTCCACAAGGAAAACTGACTGCACAGATTGCAAGTGTCTATTTCTCTTCTACCACTAGAAATTTTCTATTTTTTGCCAAGATATGCAATTTTCCTTTAAATTCTCTATCATCTTACCTGTCTGAGCTCATCTGCCATGAAGAAGGAAGGTGCATTTGCTTTTGGCTGCATGTAAGCAACATGAGGTGCAGCTGGATGGTAGATGTGGTAGTTTGGAAATACCTAAAAATAAAATATTTCAAGAAGCTTTTTAAAATCCTTAAGGATAAGGGAAGTAAAGAGTTTTCTCACTCTTTCAGTTCAAACTACAGAACTATGAAATCTTCATGTACAGTACAAGTTACAAATAAACTGTCAGATACATTACAACTTTTTAACGTGGTATTCACTTTTACTGATTTCAAGGGGGAGGGAGGTGTGTGTATATATTTACGTACATAGTTATTTTAACATTTTTGTAACGGCCTTTTCCCTGTCACTGTAAATTTAAGAGCTATTTAACATATCAGAAAGAAAAAACTGACTTCTTGATGTTTTCTCATTATATATGTATCCACTGAGACACACAGAATGCTTTCTTTCTATTGCTGTATTAAAACCCCACAAAGCTCTCCACAGCTGTAAATGAAAAAATACACAAAAATTTCTCTGGTCCTCATATTTCAGTGATTTTTGGAGAACAACTAAAATAATTAAAAGGCCTAATCTTCATACAGAATAAGCAATTCAGATTGTTAAAACTAATATCTGTAGCATGAACCAGTTCAGCACTTACAAACTCCAGACATTTGTGTTTCGAAAGCCAACTTACCATTCCTGTGAGAGGTGCTGGAGTTGTATCAGTGTAGAAGTATGTTGTTCCACCCACTGTTTCCTTCTGGATCACCTGGCCAGTAGATGGAGGCTGAGAGACAGCGTTAGCAACAGACGCAGAGGCACTAGTAGGCACCATATAGTTTGCTGGGTTAGGAGTATGACTTCTTCTTCGAGGAGCAGGAGATGTATGAGGAGTTATTTTGGGAGAATGAAGAGGAGAAGATCCTGCTGACAGTGACATTCCTTAAAGAAACACAAGAAGATATTCTTGATCAAATCTGTCACCAAATAGTTTAGCAACTTCAGAAAAGCAGCCTTCACTACCAACAATATTCTGAGCAGGTGAAGACACTTAATTCTTCATACAGATAAAGAAATCCTTGAGAGATAAAACAGTAAGAGCATGACTGAACAGATATATTTTCCCAAAAATCTTTGCTTAGTGCAGAGACATAGGGCTTGGGAACTTATGATATACACATGAAGAACTGAAATGAAAAACAGAAGTAGCTGAAAGGGGAAGACAAGTCAAAATAATGCTCTGTCTAGAAGACAGTTCATTAAACTGCAAAAAGATAAAATATTAATGACTATCTGTGAGTGTTTACTTAACAGTTACATGAGCAGTCAATAGAGTTTGCTAAGCTGTAACTCACTTCACCTGATTATGCATGTACCTTTTATTAGAACTCTATAGCTATGAATGTCTCCAGTAATACAGCACACAAATAAGTGGGAGTAATCAACTATTTTCCTGTAATTATTATATTCAAAAGTCATCCTCCAAAAATCTATTTGATATGTAAAGACAGGTAACATCTCATGCTATGATGTCAAACTTTCTTGCTGGGATTTTCTAAGTTATTTGAAACTATTTTATTGGCTGGTGCTCACCTTCAACATTACAGAGGCGACTCCACTTAAGCCTGAGAAACTCTGCTTCTAAACAAAGTGCATCAATGACAAAAACAAGGGCAGCTTTTTTGCATACACACTTTTTAGCTACTAAAAAGTTTAATTACTTCAAGAGTTATTGCATGCAGAATTCTCAGATTTGCTTATTTATAAAAATTTTGGTATAGAATAGACATTCCAGGGTGCTGCTGAGGAAGAGATAACCCTTGAAAAAAACCACTCCTTGCAGTTATTAGCAGAAGATCTGAGATATTCAGGTGTTCAGATTAACATCAAGGAAAACATCTCTGAAATTTATTGTTGCTCAGTTCAGATTGGGATGTACTTCCTCTTCTATACAATTAGAATTGTGTAAGTCATGCTAAATCCTTTTCTCGAAAGGACAGAAGATACACAACTTTCATATTTAATGTTCTATTGACAGCTGAGAATTCTTCTCTAATTAAGAATTCTGTTAGTTATTACTCAGATATTTGATTAAATTAATTCCAGTAGTTAGTAATCCAGCTCTAGTAACCAGGGTAATTTAAGCAAATACCCAGCTAACGAAAGCAAGAGCAATTTTTTTTGCATACACACTTTTTAGTTACATAAACTAGTTTATTTAACTTCAATCACAAGTTACTGTATGCAGTTCTCAAAATGCATCATCAGTAATGTGTAGGAGGGATTTTACACTTCTATCGTGTCCCTAAAGTAGTCTTATCCCTCCTACATTTCATTTTTTTCTTTTGTAAACAAGACAAAAGCAAATAACAGTTTCAGTATTAACAAGTAAGCAATAGCTTGGGAAAAATTATTTTGAAGCTATATTATCGCAACGATATTAATAGAATATTTGTAACCTTTCGTTTAGCTCCTCTCATTTACTCCTTTGACATATCAAAACCCATGCTTATTAATTCAGCACAATTCTCTTTTATTCCTCCAAAGTGAATAGTTCCAACAGAATAAACAAGATTTTTTAAATCTAAACTGTGGGAAAATCATAGGCCTTTCTTTTTAATTGTGTCTTTTAAGTCATTTATTCTTTTTATAAAAATGTAAAATATAAGAATATGAAAGGAAAAAAAGTCTGCTCTTTTCTAGGCCAGAACTTTTCTTTATATTAATACATGTACACATGTGTACACACCCCTTGTAGATAAGCAATATTGTAGAATATTGCTGATTAGTGTACTAACTTGAAAAAATTAATTATAATAGGCACTTCTAAATGGTAACATAAATAGTCTCCTAAAAATCTGTTTAGAAATTAACTCTATGACTGTGAAACATTACACATTTTGATAGCATCAATTTATACTACAAAAGAAAGTAAGTTTTCATTAAGGTAAAAGTTACCTTGGATGACTGAGTAACACTTCAGTATTTCAACAGCTACTGTAAAGATTGTTACATTTTTAACAAAAGGCTAGAACATGAATGCATTCTTAATCCACTGGGGGAAAAGATAAATTTCAAAGGAAATTATATATTAGTAATAGAAGTTGAAGGATGACTAAAGTGGCCATTAAACTGAAGAAACTCTACAGTTTATAGTATCCAAGAGTCCTCTTCATCTATGGAAAGCTACTCTATTCCAACAGAATAGAGTGAAATAGGAATAGAAAGCAGTATTAACTGAAGTCCTTGCAAGCACATCATCTCAACCCAGACAGGAATAACTGGCTTCAAGAATAACTGCTTCAGTAAAACAGTCAACTGCAGGGATCATGAAATAAAAACTCAGCAGTCTTCATATATACTGATGGAAAATTAACTGAAAACCTCTGTACTTTTAAAATAAACACTATATGTACAAGACACAGTATACAGTAAATAATATCTTAAAGAAAAGTAAAGACTTGCAACTAGCTAAAATTATACTGTGACCTTCTACAGCAAGTGTCCCAGAAGAAAAAAGATCTCTAGTGGTTTTTACAGATACAATTTTAAAAAATTTCCACTTTAAGATTTACTTTTTAAAAAAACTTATTCCTGCCAAAGAATAGTTACACACAAGTCCTTAATGTCTCTGCACAGATATTAGTGCAAAATTGAAAGAAAAGGGTCACAGCATTATACAAATCCTTTCAGATGGCCTTCCAGTCTAGTTAGGTCTCATTTTGAAAGGACATTGAGAGTTCAGTGAAAATCATCTGGCAGGCAGAACATATGGGCTCCTCATTTGCCAATATGCATAGTGAGTTCAGGACATGAAAGAAGCTTGACTACAGTTTGGTTTTATACTACTAGAACAATATACTACACATGCTACAAGAATTTTGCTCCTAGTGCTGTGGTGGGTGCAGATAGGCTGAGATAAATACTGAAGGTGACAGATTCTTCTGAGAGACTTGCATTACATTCTGCACAATCTAAGTAAGTATTGAAAGCCCAGTATAACAAAAAAAACCCCCCACAACTTGTAATACAGTGAAACTTATGCATATTTCAGTACTTAAGGCAGCAAATACAGTGCACAAACTCAAGCAGATTATCACCAACTTCATTAGTATTTCAGTCAGTTAAAAGCATATTAATATTAATATTTAATTATAACAAATAGAATTAGAGGAAAATAAAGGAATATAGCTATATTAAAAAGTGAATATATATTCCCACTGATTCATACTCAAGGAAAAAGATGTTGCTAAACATACAACAGAACCACACCTCACAGTTTTAGGCTGGGTTTAATAGCACAGTTTATATAAATGCCTATTCACTTACGGGCTTAAGAAAAAATGGGCTTTGAAAAATCTACTTACGATTCATATAGATATAGATATATCACACCAGTGATCTTGACAAATACCATTAAGATTTCTCTATGAGAGGGTTCAAGATTCCCTTATATTAAAATTCAAATGCCAACAGGAATACTACCACAGACACCAAAAAGCCTATTTCAAATTGTCCCTCCTGAGACTTCTCTACCAGCAAAGGTGGCTCTCCATTCCTTGTCTTGGGGAATCTACACTTCATGAAGAAGTCAAATACAATCTTAAAAGATGAACTGCAAGGAGAAAGGGCTTCTTTCACTTCACTTCACTGTTATTTATATTTTAAAAGAGGTGGCATGGTATGCAGCTGTCATGGTGTCATACCAACATGGAAATGGTTGTGGGATTTGAAGATCTTTTCACAACACTCACAGTGATTGTGCAGGCTACCTACACACACCTGCAGCTCCTGATGCCATTCTTTTCCTGTAAAGAGAGATCACAATGTACATATCCCTCTTTATTCTTATATTTTCATTACTTGCTTTGTTTTTTTTTATTTTTGAAGTTTCATTGTGACTGAGGAAAGGGAAATGGCAGACTTTGACACGCATTTAAGGCAATGCTCAAAGACATTTTATGAGATTAATGCTTCTAATAAAGCTTTGTAGCACACAATGTATTTGAATTAAAAGCTAGGTTGTATTTTGAATCTGAGAATTCACACAGATAATCAGGATCAAAGGGCATCAAGCATGATCTTTTCATGACTCAGTATCTACAACTTCTTGATTTAATGAGAATTCACAACTTAGTGAGGCAGAATTTCATTAAGTTCATGTGTATGCAAATTAGCTGGCCTACAACATTAAAGGTTTAAAAAAACCTTCAAGTTTTGCCTACAAATTTACTAATCTACAACCATATCCCTATGCCTCTAATGCTTGTAACACATCCAGAGGTCAAAAATCAAATATTTAACATTTTATCACTTTAATGCTCTGTACTTTAGAGACACCCCAGACCACTAGGCAAATTTTGAAGAATGACAAAGCAAAGTAAATTATAAAATCAGATAATTTAAAGAACTTAAAGTAGCATCCTTAAATTCACTAATTATTTATTTTTATTGTAAGCTTTCTATCAAGTCATTAGCATTATAGCTGTATACTTTCAAGTTAATTAAATCTGCTTCATTCCCTAAACAATTTAAATCATCAATTCTTCCTCTTCAGTTTTAATTGGGAAAAAGATAATTTTACAGTCTCTTTGCCTTCTTCTGTTCTTAACATTATTCTGGAATGCCTGCAGAATTTCCTCTGCACCATATTTGATCCAGGAGGAGGGAACAAGCTCCTGGGGCCTTCAGCCACACAAACCACCTCAGCTGAAAGTGCTCCTTCTCCAGCTGGTGCTGTGGGCTCTGAGAACTACACTCTTGCAGCTCATCACAAATGGAGATGGGTCAACTGGACACAAGCACAACGCCTTCACACTCCTGGCTCCTAAGCCTGCAGGTTCAGACTGGCAGCAGAAATGGGGTCTCTTACATTCTGCATAAGCTCAGAACCTGACTTGGACTAAATACAGAAGCAACAGCAATTTGCTGTCACTTCCATCAGTGACAAAGGCATCATTCCTTAGCTATAACCTAGCTTTAGCAAACCCAAGACAGACAGATTTTCTCTACTGGGAGCTATACATCTGCTCTCTCTCAAGTTTAGCACAGCAATGATGTCTTATCACTTTGATGACATCCATGAATTTCTTTCATACGCTGTGTTGCATATTTTAATGACATTAATACTCTAAAACAGCTACACAGGACTGGGTAAGAAGCTTGTTAGCAAAAGTGCTGTTTGAAGATTGTCAACTCCTTACTAAATTTCCCACACAAATGATGAACAGGGTGTACTTGCTAGCAAGGAAAGGGAGGAGCAATCACAGTGTTCAGGTGAGTTTATGGAAAAAGAGTTTGGAAATGGTGAAGGAGAGCTGTTTACAACTCTTCGCTGAAACAATTTTCTCCCACCATTTGTGTAAGCTGCATTTTATATCGCTCTATTTCCATATTCTATTAAAGGCTACCAAGATGAAGACTGACTCTGTGTTGAGATTACCCTAGAAAGCACTTACGTAAGTAAACATGTGAATGTAGGAGTAACCTTCTTCCATGCTACATCCTAATCAATAGGTCAGGCATGGATACAAGTTATCCACTAAGGAATTTTAGGTTTCCCCTGTCATATTTTTCAGTATTTCTGAAGTACTGTCGACAAGACAGGCAGAACAAATATTTTCCAAAGACAATTGAGTTATGTATGAAATAATTAGATGTCAAAAGTGGTTTTGATTTACACCTACCTTTAGGGAAATCTCAGAAACTAGATATGTGAAAGAACTTACATTTTTCCATCCTCAAGAAGGAAATCAAAGGACTGTTTTCATAATTTACCTACTTTGTTACTGGTGATTAAAACTATGGAAGTCTTAAATTATTCCTACTACATTTCCTTATTTCTTACGAAATTTTAATTTCCTCCAGTACTCTGTAAATTAGTATAAGCAATCTTAATCTCATAGAAATACTTCAATCTGCAAAGTTATTCTATTGGAAAGTATGCACCCATTAACTGGAAGGAGACTTATCTTTATTCAAAGGAAAATTCTTATAAACTCTTTACATGGGTTTCATTTTAATTTGTTTTCACTTATTCAAACCTAACAGATCTCAACCATTTTTTCATGACAACTTCTGAACATATTTAATCATTTTTTTATTCTGTTATCCAGCATGATCTATGTGGTGAAGTTTCCCCACACAAAGATACTGCTTTCTTATTTAAGAGCCTAATTTTTTAGAAAGAGCACCTCCTAGCTGTCCTTGAGGTAACAGGAATTTCTGTGGATGTATACTGTTGACAGCTTTAATGTTGACATTTAAATAAAAATGAATGTCTATGAGCAGTATTTACATAGGATTTACTTAGGTTCAGAGAATTCTGCACTCAGTGAGAGAAGAAAAAAGCTTCTAGAAAAATTCAGAGAATCCAACCAAGATCCCTACTTTGAACTGTATTTTCTTTTTAATTATACAGGAAGAGCAGGGAAACAAGCCAACTCTGCCTGAAATTAGCTCTTATGAATACTCCCCCATCCCTCCTGTCCATAAACAAACAATAGTATCTGAGGCTAGAAAGTATGCAGCATTGGTATCTATATTTATTTCTAGGAGCTGAAATTGTTGTGCGAACTTCTTTCATCAGTGTTACTTATCCTTTCAAGTATTACTTACAGATAGTAAAGAAATTGGACTGTGAAGGATCCCTCTGAGACCCCACTGGACACTTTCCAAAAGTAGATCATTTTACTGTATTCTATTTAATCCTTTATACACTTTTCAATCCAGGTGACAAGGCTGAGAGGCATATAAACACAACAGTTTTCCAATAAGATGGTACAGCACAATATAGTATCAAGCAGACACAGAACCACAACATGTTCATTTGGTCAGCAGAAGTATCAATCACTTTCCTAACCTGCTCCAGTAAGTTTTTACATGCAAGCTAAATGCCGGCTTCTTTCACATTGACACTGGCATCAAGAAAGACTGAAGTTCATTTTAATAAATGGTAATTGCCAATAGATGTTTAAAAAAAAAAATTTGTAACATTTGTCTGTCTGCCTTTTGGCAGCAACCTAATGCTTCATGTCAGCCACAAGAGACTGCTGGATGTTTGAGTACATACAGAAACTCATTAAAGAATCTGCAGTGTGAATATCCAGATCTGCTGATGACTATATATTGGAAATATTTTAATTTTATTTAAACAGAATTATTAGAATTAAGTTAATATTATAACATCAGAAGACTAAAAGATGCATGAAGGGCCTGAACTTTTTAAATGTGTAAAAAAATCTGTCACTCAACTATATGACTGCATGGAACACATTTCAGTAAGAGTTTTAAACCTGGGAATAACAATACAGTGGTCTTGAAAGTTTGAGATTACATGTGACAGATACAATAAAAATTAATAATATTTTGCAAGGCAAAGTATTTTAGAATTAGCTTGTCTTCTTTTTGTTTTTAATCCAGATTTTAAAGTCCTCATATACACTCATTAATATTGCAAATAATTACTTCTATATCACATAGTCTAGAAACAAATAAAAAGAGCAGACTAGTGTGTGGTAATCCAAGATCATATGTATTTTAGACTATAATGCATTTCTAGACTATGGGTAGTTTAAAACATCTTCAGGTATTGCTCTGGCAAGAACCACTTAGGACAAAGTATGTGATAACTCAGCAATCCTTTACCCCAAAAGGAGCAAAATTGTTAATTTTAATTTCAGTGCTGCTGTAGCTGAGCAGATTTCACAGCCTGCAGTGTGATTTCCATACTACTGGAAGACAAATCCAAAGTTCCTCTACTTTTTGAAGATCGCCTTAAAATTAAGAGCTAAAGTAGGAGGTAGCTACATTTATACCCAATAAATCTAATAACTATACATACAGGGTTATGTTTGACAAAACAAACCACTGTACAACAAATCATTAATCTCAACTTACCTGGTGCTAACCCAGCAGCAGCAGGACTTCCCATGGAGGGGTGAGAGAACAAGGCTTGAGAGAAGGCAGACATACTTGACTGGGATACATTACTCAGCCTGGAGGTTGATCCTCCTTTGGGAATAAACTCACTTGCAGAAGGATTTGGTGTCTGTTAAAAAAAAAAATTAAATGGTTATTTTAAATGAGAAGAGATTGAGAGTGCCTATTTGGTAGAAAATACTTTCTAGAAAGGCTTACTAGTACAGGGGGTATTTTTAAGGTATATACAGCTTGCTGATAAGAACAAAGAATACTGGAAGCTGGTGTACATGAACAAATTTAGATATGTTTTTAGCTTACGTCTGAAGTAGTACAAGCAAACTTTCCATATAAACAGCTGGTGTACAAATTCATACAATATTTTGCAAAAGGCTTTCCATAAGCATTACATTACAAGTTGGAGAACAGACTTGACACTGAGAAATCTTTGCCACAGCTGCATAGACTCTTCCCCCATGACTTCAGCAATTTCATTTCAAACTAACTAGCAATTTCAAATTAAAGGAGTAAAAATGACTCCTACTAGAAAAGTCACCCCTGCCTCTATTTGAAATAGATATGTGTGTTCAGATTTTTTGTGAAGTTAACTTCTGCTTTAATTGTGTTTCATTTATCTAGCACCTTTAATAATAAAGTTTAATTTGATGCCACAGAAAAAAGTAGAAGCAGAATGATGGTCAAACATCTAGTATTTGTTAGTTCATAAAACAAACACACAAGCAATTTTTAATTTCTATTAAAATCAGTGCAGATGGTTTTGTAGTTTGGGGTTGTGGTGTTTGTTTTGAGGTGAAGTTTTTGTTTGATTTGGGGTAGGGAGGGTTACAAAAAGAAAATCCAAGTTAGAGCTCAAAAGGCAAAAAGCTTATTATTGGATAGCCAATTACAAATGACATGAGTGGAACAAAAACTACATTAAGCCAAGAAATAAAACCAATTAATACATGAACACTCTGAAAAGCTTGAAGATTATTAAATTACAGGGTTTAGTTTATTAAGTAATCTGCAGAGTACCTCTCAAAAGTGTCTAAACAAGTTAGGTAACATAAGAAGACAGCAACAGCTCCCAGTAGACAAGGGATACTGTTAAGATAATCCATAACGGTTTTTTACAGAAAATTATATTGGACCAGTTTGGTTTCAGGCAGTTTTAAAATGACCAAATATATCAGCTGTTAGTTAAATTATCCATATTGATTTTACCAATATAGTGGCATCAGAGAAAGTAAGTTAGTGCCAAATTAGAAGCAAAGTGTGAACATCAATTTAGACAGTGAAGAAAGTATTTGAAAAGTGTTTCTGCTAACTGGGTTTTGATACCTCTATTGCAATATTTCTGCCAAATACCATAGCATTAATGTATTTCAAAGTACTGAAAAAGAAGATTCTCTAAGTTGTAAAATTAAAGAAGATGCCCAGTTTTAAAAGCAAATAGCAAAAATATTCTACCTTTAATCACACAGTAAATTTTAACTACTATCCACTTTATGATATCAACTTTACCACCTTGTCGTCTTACATATACATTTTTCTGAATATTCAAGGAACAGCTATAAGCAAGTATATAGATTGTGAAGTAAAACACTTATATTTTAATGCATAAAGAGTTCACATGAATTTTAAAACTCTTTAATCACAGTTAAGGAATGCATATTAAGATATATACTAATACAGCAAAACGAATGAGAAGTTGAATTATACAGACTGAAAACACATAACTGACACATTTATACTCAAAAGGTAATATTCTGGATTTATCTGAATTTAAGTACAGGAATAACTAAGAGAATGGTGTTCCTCTAGATAAAAACTGGCATGCAAACATTCAGCGAAATCTGCACTGAAACTGGAGAAAATTACAGAGGTGGTAAAGAGTAATGTAGAACTTTTCCAAACAGTGATAGAGCTAAATAGTCAGCAAACAGAACAACTGGGAGAGCAAGGGACAGAATTTGTAACATCTTGCTAAAAGAACAAAATTCTAAAGCACTATCCACATTTTTCCACTGCTAAAAGCAGCAATGACACATCCACAGCTCTGTCACACCTAAATACTGTGTCAGCCAGGCGACAAGGGCAGGACATGGCATTAGGTTTGAGCATGCAAGCAGAGAGAAAGACACCTTCTGGAAGATAACTCAGACTTTCCTAGAGCAACTGAGAGAGTTCCCAAAATCCCATCCATGGCATTCTGGGTAAATTCTTACCATTTTCTTCCAATGATTCAAACAACACCTACAGCACAGAGATGCTTCTTATTTCTAAATACATTCTGCAAGTTTCAGAGACCAGTTTTGGCATCTAAAAGCTACTTATTTACTAAAAAGTTACTTACTTACTAAGTCAGTTATAATCATCAGAATTTTTAAATGCAGCTTCACTTTAAAAAAGAGCTCCACTTTAACTGTAGGTGTTTTAATTTATCCAAGTGAAAGAGTCAAACTCAGGAATCTGCTAGGGCTGATCCGGTTTATGCTATAGAATTACAAACAGCAATGGGTCAAGTCTGATGGAATTTCAGTTTCATTCTATTTTTTTGATATCACAATTCAGGATGAGCATCAAAGCCTGCTAAGATTAAGTTGTTTTCACATAACTTTGACAAAAACATTGTATATGAGTACACAGCTTTGATTTACAAAGATAGACCCTATACTATGAAAACCTGTTTTACTTCTCTGTGATGCTATGAACATGAAGCTGCAATCCAAGACTTTCCCCACTGGTAAAAAAAGTGTTTTAACTTTGGGTTACAATTTTAAAAGACCCTTCTATCTTCAAGTTGTTTCCTAAATACAGAAAAATACTCAAGTTCTACAGTCACTAGCCAGAATAAACTAATCAAAGTAATACAGCAAATTTTAGTAACTGGTGGTCAAAAGTAGCAGATACTGTCAGACAATTTGAAGCTTAATCCCCAATCCACATTTAAGGTCATTAAATCTATGTGAAGCTGCAGTTCTTAAAAACTTTTATGCTTTTGAAAACATTTTATCTGAAGTAAAACATTAATTTTTCTGAATACAATTTTCTTCCATGAAAACAACTAAAATAATTAGGCCAGAATAAGTGACTAAGCAGAGGGAATGTAATATTACTATATATTTTTTAACATTTAATTTTTTAAATTATTTTTTAATCATTGTAGGTAACAATTTTGCAGCAATGACCATGCAAATATGCCAGAATTATAAAGCCACATTCTTAATGGCCAATGATTCAAAATATTATGTTCCCAGTCTGAAAAAATAGCCTACTTTCACTCAGTCAACTCATGATACAAAGTATAAATTCCACGTTTAGTTTTACACTTGGACCAACAGTAGGCTTGAAAACGGGTTTAAATGGTAACCATGTTTTAGAACCTGACACAGTATTCTTACAGTTTTTGCCTTAAGAGTCCTACCAAACTTCCCAAGATGAAATAAAGAAAAAAATTAAACTCTTATAAGAATGAAAATAATCTAGATCTTGTTAGTGAAAAACATTTTCTTCATTCTGTATTATGTTTAAATTTTGTGTAAATACAGCTTTTAAACAAATTTCATTTAATTAGTAATTAATTACTCATCTCAGAATAAAGTAACTGATTCATGCTAGATGAGGTTTAAAATTTTAAGTCACAATAAATCAGGATTGGTAAAATATGCAGAGAAAGTTGGTATTGAAAACTTAGTAATTTTCAAGAGAAACTAGAAGAATGGACATGCAAGAATCATGTAATGATTATGCAATACTGTGACATCAAAAGGCAGCAAATGTACTTCTAACGCTAAACAATAAACAAAAACTACTAGCACTGTCTGCACTGTGTTAAATAAGTCTATTTTCAGTTTCAAATGCAAATGTCCCATAAAAGGGCACATACAAAATTTCAAAATGCTAATAAACAAACAGCATTAAAGAGAAGGAAGTATAGCTGAGTCAGCTATGTTATGTTTTTCTAGCAAACCACCTAAGGCGACTTCTAACTGATACCTTTGCTAAAATTGCCATCATTCCCTTTTCCTCTCAACCTTGCCAACTGAAATCTCATCCCTTTTCTTCTCGTATATTAATAAAAATGCTGTCAAACTAAAACAGTGAAGCAACTTCCCTAATTATTACCTGAATACCTACATCATGCATTCTCAGAATGATTCCATGAAGAAATTTCATAAAAATACCCTTCTTTCAGATTCCTTATGTCCATGCCTCTTTTCAGTCAGCTTTGCAAAGAAACTTCCAAAGACAGTCCACAAAACTTGAGTCCATACAGCTCCACTTATAAAAACAATGCCTATACTTCTGTACATCACAGTGAAAAAAAACATTATAAAACACATATAAATACAGTCCAAATGAGGGCTGAATTTAGCCATGATGCAATTACTAAGGATAGAACCACAAAAGTACAAAAGGAGGCCAGGACTATTAAACAACTCATTTGTGTCACCAGTCAGCTCAGAATTTGTCTGGTGGCTTTTATGCTTTTACAGGTATGAAAGGAAATAAAATATAGCATGGAGGGGAATAAACAAAATATTCTGTGACTACCACAAAAAAATAACCCCCAAACAATTCAAGGCTCCTTAAAAGAAGGTACAGATGAAAATAAAGAGCAAGCCAAGGAGCTAAGCTGAAGACCCTCACTGGAAGGACTACACAGCAGCATGTAGCATTACTGTATGTTGAGGAGTTGCACATAACAGATTTCTGTAATCCAGAAATAAAACCAAAATTCCTGTTTCATCAACTATCAATTTCAATACATATGATTTGTCTTTACGCTTCTCAGTGGTAAACTTGTAAGGCCCCACTGCCGCACTAATTAATAAATGAATCCTCAAAATGCTTTTAAGTACAGAAGTGAGCTGGAACACAGGGACATACAAGTTATGAAGCCTTTGGAAAGTCATGCAGAGATCCCACAAGAATACTGGATACCACCCTTCTCTCTCTCTCTCTCTCATTTCTCATTCAGCATCTCTCAACACAGCATGCAGCTGTACAGCAGCAGCAGCGACACCACATCAGATTCAGAGGCTGTAATGCTACTTCATTAGATTGGTTCGGGTCCCAACATTCAACCAAAGCCCAAAGCCAGCTACCCAATTCAAAAACTAGGCCAATCTCATTTGATTTCAGAAGGATGTGCTAATGTACTTACCATGCTAGAAACTGGATACAAGCCTCTTTGTTCTGTTTTTATGTTCTCCCTCACTTCCAAATTCATGCTGATCTGTTCTGACATCCCAAATTACATAATCGTGTAATGGTTATAGAAAACCATCACTAACCCACACCCACGCTATAAAGCAGGGCACTCCTTTACCAGTCTATTTCTGGCATAGTTTTCATAATATCTCTTAGGAAGACAGAAACATGCAGAAGTCTTTCTTGAGCTTAACATTTTATTTTGTTGTTGTTGGGTTTTGGGGTTTCTTAGCTGTTTTTTAATGGACAAGTATGAGGAGATTATATGAGGAGATTATATGAGGAGATTCACTTCACAGAGCATTGCTGCAATTCCTCCAAGGATTCCTTGCGAGCCATGACATCAGGAAAGGATGCATTTTGTCATGTCAGAGCAACCCAGAAGACACTGGAGGTCACCAACAACTTCAAAGCAAATCTCTTTCTCTCCCACCATTGAATTGGTGTAACATGCTACATTATAATTACTGTGACGAGTCATCACATCATTCCAACAATAGGCTCTAATAAATTTCAATTTGTAAACATTATTAGTTATATTGCTCTACTGCTCTTGCAGAAGAATTAAGAGTCAATTTCTTTAAAACTGGGTAAAATTTGTTGGTTAAGATTTATTGGTTTATAAACCGGAACACAGGCTCAGACAAAACTATTAACAAAGTCTTGTTACAACTGGCAAGTAGTTCTCACTAAAAAGCAAACTTTAAAAGATTTGGAATATTTTCACATTTCTTTAATAAAATCCTTCAAAGTACTGTAAAAACAAGTTTTAAAAGTCCATGCTTCTAATGCAACATACTTGAAAAATTTATTTTTCTATGATTATTTTTTGCTCAAGAAACAAACAAAGAATCAGTTATTGATGGTGAATAAGAACTAATCTGTATAACTAAAACCTACCTATTCCTACTATTTTAAGGAGAACTACCATTTGCTATTATAATATGTATCATGTGGTAGTATAGTAGCTCAGGACACTTCCTAATGTAAGGTAGGATACTCCACTATAAAACAAACTCTGGTTTGGGTTTTTTTTGCTTTTTTAATGCACAACCCGGAGTACAATTCACTCTGCTGATTTCACATTTAATCATGTAAGTGTAACACCATATTTAAACAAAACAGATCCAGACTATAATTTCATAGCCATGCAGGAGTAACAATTAAATTATTTTACAATGCAAGTTTTAACACCTTTCCTTCTTCAGTCTTGCCAAACTCCACAGTTTCTCTTCAATCCCTCCTGTTTCTCCTCCAATTCTATTTATTGTGGCTGGCACACCCTTCTGTTTGCACCACACATGCATACACATGCTTCGCTGGAGCCCACATCTCCATGGGAAGCTACACAATTGCATCATGGAATACAAAATCTTAAGCTGCACATACTTTAAATCAACTCTGTAGCTGGGACTCTGGCGCAATAAAGGAACCTGGAACTGCACCCTTCAGAAGCTATGTGCTCTGCAGCCAACCTCAGAACACATGGGGACCTTGAGCTTCCTTCCCTTTGCCACACTTTGAACACTACTTCAGAGTGCACACATACTGAGAAGACAACTGCTCCTGGCAAGAAGCTTCAAGTTTCAGGCTACTGCCTCTCCAGCCTCCAGAAGCACTAAGTTCTTTTGCTTCTAATCTAAATGGAGTAGATTAACAACAAAGCTTGTTGCATCACTGCACAGCAAGAAAACAACAGAGGACAGGAGTGCAAACGGGACTTTTCTTGCCCTATAATGTCCACCTGAAAACTCAAGACAAATTTTCTGATTCTGTCTCCTCAGAACAACAGTCTTTAATTATGGCTTACACTATTAGATACACACAATAAATTCAGTTTGTCAATCTTCTCTCCCTTCAAAATAGTACTGCTTCACAGGCTCTCACCATTGCCCTTCAAGCTTACCTGATCCTTCTACCAATGTTTCCTTTAAGCTTCATCTTTTCTCCATCAGTGGCTGTGCTGCTTCCCCAGCAGCAAAAGGGCCAAGACAGACTGAAGGTCCAAATGCCCCTAAACAACGTAGCATCAGTTTGCCTATATCACGCTGCCCATTTCAGTAAGATAGAGATGTCCAAACATCAAATAATGTAAAACTAGTATCAGTGTGGAAAGGAGCTCATACAAGCATCATGTTGGCCCCTACATGGCAGAAATTCAGTGAACTGAAAGAAAATCTTAAAGTGCCACAAGCTCTAGTTTTAAATCTGTTGTCAATTTACCCATTTCATTCACTTAGAAAACACCAAAAATAACATAATCCTCACAGGAAGACTAAAATAACAATCTCTGAGGAATCAAAAGCACTACACAAGTGAAAATATTAGCAGCAGTGGTGCAGTCCCCACCACTGTAATAATTTCAATCCAAACTCCATTTTAAGGGACAAGAAGCAGCTTCATCCTAAACTAGAATTATCCTTCATTATTATCCCAAGGATTACCTGCTACTTCAGTAAAGAAATATTCAAATCCAGCTGTACCACCCCTCTCTTACAGAGCTGAAGAAGATTCAGGAATAAAGGAAAATAATGGTAAGAGTTGCATATATTTCTCAAACAAGTTGAGAAATATAAACCATTCCAACATAAAAATCAAGAATTTACACTTCCTGATCATGGTGGTAATGTCTTCAAATTCTGTACTGAGGGCATCTACTTGCATTGTGTCATTCATTTTAACAACAATCACTAATTTTACCAGTAGAAAACTTCCTAGGATGAGAATTAAAGGTTGTGGTTGTTTGCTTTTAGAATACATTAAATGATTACTTTTGCTCCTTCTCCTCAGATTATACCAAAATCAAGTAAAGTACATAGCTCAGCAATGGGTGAAGATAACATCTCCAAATCACACTCTTAGACGGCCGCTACACCTATTTTGTGAAATAAATATTTGATTTTATCTTAACTCATATTTGAAGTAACTGTTTCTAACATTTTCCAAAATTTAAAATAAAACATCCAAAACACTGAAAAAGTGACTAGTAAAAAATAATTTTACCTGTGAATTGTTTTCTGTGACTCTGTTCCACCAAACCATATTGATGGGTACTCCTGTTTTACACCTGTCAGCCAGACAGCCAATAGGGTTCTTTGATTTTCTTGCTTTTGATCCCACCGGAACTATCCTCTCATCCAGCATCCCCAGTCGATACTTCCTGGGCTATGAAAAAGAAGGAGAGAAACCAGGCCACTCCTAACAACCCTCATCTAAAGCTACACTAAAACAGGTATTACACTGTGATATGATTCTGGATTGGTGGAATAGGAAACAATTTGCAAGTAAAATTTAACTGAGACTGTTTCCTTTCAATCCTGACTATTTGGTTATAATAAACAATGCTTAAAAAAAACCAAACAAAAAAGAAAATAAACTTCAGGGACTACTAATTATTTGTAGGCAAAATCATCCATCATGAGTCAGCCACTGAAATACGGACATAAATTTGGGAATTCTGCACAAAAGAGGAATTGTTAAAAAATCCGTATTTTCAAAACAGATACCTTCAATCACATCATAGTAATGAATACGTCCCTTGAAACTTCTACCGAACAAATTTTAAATTCAAATTTGCCACGACTTATCTCCTGAAAATTTGCTTTTAAAAATCAGGTAGAACTGAGTAGCCAATTGCAGCAGAACTTGAGGAAAAATATTTCTGTTCAGGTTAATGCTTAGAAAAATAACTTCAGCTACTGTCTTAAGTGAAAATAGACAAGAATTAATATGACAAATGCATTGAGAACTGTCATAAAATTGAGAAAATAAAACACATTTGAGGAAGTTAACATGCAGGAATTACTTGCACCTCATTAACAGTGACATTTCTATTACATTGGCAATGATCTCTACAAATAGAACTATTTACAAAGAATGATATGAACATTAAATTCAAAAGGCACACTGTAAAAAAGAAAATCTGTTAAATACTTTCAAACAGGTAAAGTACAGAAGTTTTCCAGATTTCTCTGTGCTTTCAAACCTATTTATCTACCTAAATAGTAAATATCTACCTAAATAGTAAATATCAATAGCATCTATGCATATTTAGACCAGGGCCTTTTATACCAATTATATCAATGACTGGATCAAACTGCAAGGGTTGGCTGGTTTTCTTTTGCTGTGGGGTTTTGTTTGGGCACTTTTAAGTGACAGTGCAACTATTATCTGGATACAGATCACTCTACGTAATCAAAGCTTAACTTACCTTTATTCAGATACCTACTTCACCTAGAACTTTAGAAATCTTAGCAACATGTACCTTCATATTTAGAAATTATTCCTCAGGAAACAAGGCAAGAATCTAACTGAAGATTTCCCACTCACACAAACAATATGTAAAACACAGGACAAAACTACCATAAAATGGCTGCAAAAACAAAACCTAAATAGATTCTCTCCTCAACTTCCCTGAAACCTTTTAGGCTGAAAGTTTTGGAAAGAATTAAAACTCAGTAGAGTCAACAGTACCTCATTTACCTAAAAAACCCAAACAAACCAACCCCTCAAAAAAAAGCCCGCAAAACCCACAAACAAAACAACAAAAAACCCCCAAGGATACCAACATGGACTATGAACTACCAAAGGCAATAAACTTCATGGAGGAGTTAACCAACCTTAGTAACAATAAACAAGATTGAATTTTACCATACCAATTAGAAATCTGTGATGGGTAGCACAAAGTTCTCCTATAGTTCAAACACACACCTAACCATGGTAAATCGAAATATTGGTTGTTTATTTGGAAAAACACTCAACTACTGGGCAACTTATCTCAGTAAATCAGAAAGACTACTAAAATCCCAACCTGCAAGGCTGTAAGGTCTGAGAAGCTACACATTCAAGCAGGATTTTACTTCAGGGCAGGGTTTGACTACAGTATGTATTTTTCTTAGGCCAACTATTGGAAATAGCATAATGAAGAGTAACAGTTTCCATGGAAGCTTTCCATATCTCTCCCTCTCTCCCTGCTCTACCAAGTGCAGGGGCACAGTCTGCCTCAGACTACTGGACTACAACCCAGTGCCCAAACATACTTCCATTCATAAAGGGTTCTTCTAATCTTCCATAATAACTGGTTGTCTGCAAATATTTTAAAAAGGAGAACCAAAATGAAAGAGGAAATGAGCCAATCTGGAAGAAGGCTATTTTGGTCACAACAGGATTCAGATTCCAGACAACAGGATGAAACTCTATTTTAGGCTTTATGAATGACCATACTGAGGGCTGGGGGGCAAAAAATGGTCAATTCTAAGCCCTAAAGCAACATAGAGACAATATGAGTTCATGTTCCAGTAGTTTCTGGCCTACTTGTATTAAAAAATGAAATTAAAAACTAGATGAGACCAAAATAAAATTTTTACTTTCATTACCTATCATAAAAGATTAGGGGATTACCAGGTCAAGATTTCATTATTTAGACAGATATTAGAAGATGGAATAGACAATATTAACATTTCGAAACAAATTTTAGTCTATTCGCACCAAAGTCATTCTAAATAACACTTGTGCTCAATGAGCAAAATGGGATCTGAATTTAAAGCATATCAGAAAACAGTATCTGCCAAGAGGAAAGATTCAACAGAAGGGAAAGCAAATAGACTGCAAATTTTGAATAAGTGTATCAACTTTTCTACATCCTTGACCTCTACACAAAGTAGGAAATAAAGCAACACAGAACAGCTCATCTTAAAATGAGCAAGAACTCATCAACCACTGATCATTTCTGAACTTACATCTATCTATACATATGAGCATGTAAATACATCTACCTAAAACACAGAGGGCATGACAATCTGGACTAATAAACCAAACTTTTATGCTTGGGGACAATTTCTCTCAGATGTTTACAAAAACAATTGCTTTTTTGCCTTCCCTACGGTCTTTCTATGAGGTAAAAAAACTGCTCAGATGTAGTAATTACTGGCTGCAAATGTTTACATGAGGCAGGGAACAGCTAACCACCTTTAATTGCTAGCAACAGCTTAGTTTCCCCCAGGGTGAGAAGGGTAAGCATTTTCAACCATAGCTAATAATTATAACCATTGCCCTGCAGAACCAAGCTGCTGCCAGCAATTAATGATAGGAGCCTACTGGTTGGCACAATTATTAGGAAAAGATAAACCCCTAAAGTCTGAAAAACACTACACTTGAAACAAAAGAAATCCATTCCAAAAACAAGTCCTCCCTAAGTAGTATCTTCACATGAGAACACTATTAATGATTATTAACTTCACTAGCCCATGCTAGAAAGTATTCCTCAAGTCAGCTTAATTACTTGGTTCTCATTCATTCAACAAGAACTTTGGGAAGGTGTTCAGTAAGTCTATTTTCTTCCTACTATTTGCTGTAACAGTGTCTTTGCCCCTAGTTCCTCTTGTTTCAAGAACAGTGGGCAGTATCACACTTCCCTTTTCTAATTCAGGATTAAATTGACCTCTAGTGTAAGATGTTCCATGGCTATCCTAGAGGAATGCATTTAAACAAGAAAATATTTACCAACATTCAAACTGTAAAGACTTCCCCATCTAATAACCTTCATGTAGTGTTTAAGTCCAGATAAGCTGACAAATCAAACTACACAACTGAAATGTTTTCTTCTACTGAAGATCTGCAACTTGGTTTTTCTGGGATCATTCGGGTCCCAAATTACATTTCTGTTCCTTAAAATGCATTTAGCTCTAACAGGTTTTGAATTTTAGATTTACAAGACCTTGTTAGTACCAAAACATACCCAATTAAATCTGGCATACAAACACATGAGCAGGCTATCGTGTTTCAGAGTTTGTGAAGAGTCTGAGCTATGGTAATGTTGTCTGTGTGCTTCCACTACCAAACCAAACAGAAGTGATCTTAAGCCTTCTCCATCACAGGCTAAATGAAGCAGCATTACCTTACATTACTATAGCTAAAAGGTATCACAGTAGCATTAGTTAGGGCTCATCTGTTGAACAGTGAGTTGACTGTATCTGCACATATAAACAACAAAAAAATATTACATCATCAGACAGAAAAGATCTGCTATACAAACGCACACTTTCCTTATCCTACTGAAACCACAATTAAGTGAGATACACAATTTTAAATTTCAATGCTGACTTTTGGAAGACTTCATTTTTTTAAAAATTAATGGCAGAGTGACCATTGAAAAAAGAGGTTAAACACTCAGCTAGGCTGCTAGTTTACTGAAAAAGAACAAATTTCCATTTCATTATGCCTTTAAAACTAAAACTAAAAGTTCTTGGTGTCGTTACTGCTATTTTCACCCAACGACCATAACTGATTAGCTGGAATAAGACAGTACCTGAAACACCCAGACATGGATGTGAACTTCAATATGTTATTGAGCCCCTACACAGGCACAATCAACTAAGATGCACCTTAATTATGAATACAACTCTGTAACTGTGTTCAGTAACACACAGTAAAGTGTTACATCTGAACATTAGTTATGGTCAACATTAATATCCTAACAGATTTGTAAAATGGAAATATGAAAAAGAAAAGCTGTCTTTTAAGTTTAACTCTTTTAAGTTTTGTAGCCAATAAAGCTGCAAAACCCCTTCACATGGATTGGATTAATTGCAAACCAAACTACCCTCTACTCTTCCTTTTTTTATTACAACCTCCCACTGGAAGACAGGCAGACCACATCTGTGTTTTTTGTATTTCAGCTTCTGAAGGTTGGAACCAATTTTTTAATTTTTGATATTCACAAAAATTTGGAATAGGAGCTTGGTCAACAGCTTAAAAATAATTGTGTGATTTTCAGGTATTTGTTGTCGGGTGGAGGGTTTCTTCTCTTATGAAAGAAAGAAGACTATGCTAACATTTATAATGTTTATATGTTTATAATTTTGAAGTTTCCAATATTATACATGGAGATTACATGCATTTAGCAGACTAGCCACCCTTCCATCCAGATTGCTCATGAAAACTTGGGCTTGGCTGAGGACAGAATTTCACTAGTTGAAAAGTATCATACAGAGAGAAACAAGAAGGATTCTTCTACCCAAAGAAAACTTACGTGTGCCATTTGGCATCGAAATATGTCTTATTCCAGAGCAACACATCTGATCATTGCAAAAAAAAAAATTCTTGGTTTAAACAAATTTTAGAGTAACAGATGCAATAGATCAGGCACTGTATCATGCATTTTAAACCATAACCAAGGGAAACTTTTCAGGTGAACATACTAAAAAGGTTTACTTCATGAGTACATATGCTGAAGGCATGAAAATCTTGAAGAGTTCAGAAGCAGGAAAACTGATATATCAAATCTTTTCTCATCAATTTTGCAGCCTAACTAGACTGAACTACCACAACTTTAAATCCTGGCATGGGTGTAGTTATACCAACAATGTTCTTTACTAAGAAACTCATATCACCTGTTGAATTGATGTAAACTGTTGGAAAACCAAATTTTTTTCCACCACCATTAAAGCAGATAGTTCTAACTGTAGTGTAGACTTGTCAGAGGACCACCACCACCCCAAGATGTACTTTCAAAAACTCCATTGCTAAATGAACACTATGAGCAAACCACAAGTTGTCAGGTTAAAAGGTTTCTTTTAATAGAACAGAAATTTTTGTATTACCTACCAAAAAAGGTGGGAAAACAATGCACAGTTGCCAAATATATAGGTAAGAGGGTTAAAAACTGATGCAGCTTTTACTCTGGTCTTTAATAAGCATATGTTTTCTCAAAAGTGGTACATTTTCTAGCTGCTTTAAATATTTGTATAGTGTCTTCAACTAATGTGTGCACAAGTTAAAAAAAATTTTAATTATTTTACTGCAGATCATTCTTGAAGACTACACACGCCTTGGCATAGAAAGAATCAAACAAAGCTTGTAAATATAAACAAAAGCACCTTGCATATCAATTACATTTGAAGTTATTTGACTTCAAATACACAAAAGGATGAGGCAACAAAATGTAAAAGTGTTACATATTTCTAAAGGGAAATGCTTTTATAATTTGATTTATGTATCGCAATGATCACTAATCCACACACAGAAACAAAAGCGAATAATACATTCTCTCATGTCACATTTTGAAGTGAAAAATACATATTTATCTAGTAGTACTAAGATAGCAAGAGCAGACAACCAAAGAACAATTCCAGTAACTGTCTATTCCAAGGAGAAATGTAAAGTAAATTAGATTATATTATATCCTTGTAACACATTTTAGACCACAGTACTACCTACAAACATTTATTAGTTTTCTCATAAAGCACAGTCTTTCTGCACTGCTGCAACAACTTTTTTCAGCATGACTTATCAACTAATGTTTTATTATTGCAGTATGAGTGTATAAATCCCAGAAGGCAAAATTTAGGTTTGAAACATAACTTCAGTCCAGGTACATTATACAGTTTGTGCAGCCATAATTCTGTCTCTTACAGCACAGTGACATGATACTTGATCATTACTCCTCAACTCATCAGAATATGATTTGTGCTTCTGAGATTGTACGCAGGAGGCTCTGAAAGCTGAAAACTGTCTTGACACATTTTCATTAAAAGTAAATTCAGCAAGGCCAAACATGGCACATATGGCTTTTTAATGAACACCACTGAACTATATAATGATCAGGTATCAGAAGTGTCAAGATAGAGCTGGAAACAGGAAGCTGGAGAGAAATACAGCTTCCCAAGAGGTAAAAAAACTAGATGAAAGGCAGGAGACTCAAAAATAAAATAGTAATCATTTAAGTCTTAAGAATTTAATATCCACAGGACTTGAAGTTATCTTTATTGTTTTCTTTTAACTTCAGAGGTCAAACTTTTCTCATATTCATTAAAAAGCTTACATTTATGCATACTAGGCTTACAGGTAATCTTTTGTTTCAAATAATTTTCTATGCACATTTATTTCTGATGATCAGAGTAAATTAATTAAGTCTGCTGTCCAGTCTCACTTGCTGTAAGTCTTCACAGATGGCACTGAACAGCTGCATCCTGTTTGGGGTGAACTTCAGTTCAGATAATCTCTCCTATACTTTCCTTTCTAATCTAGAGTTTTTGTCCTTGCCTTTACTCACCTAAAATAATGGGAGGCAATCTAGAAAAAAATTTCTTCAAAATACATGAACAGAAGCATTAAAATTGTATTTAAAGTTGTTCAGTACAGCAATTGGTTCACCCCTTGCAGCCTGGGAACTGAAGTTATGCTCACCTTAATGGACCTCCTCTAGGTGTGACTGAACAATTAAAAAAATGAAATGGAAATAAGTCAGTGTTAGAAACTTTTTGTAAGAGTTCAGTTTTCATGAGGATTGAAGGTATGAAAAAACAAAGTAAAATGTAAACGTAAATGCTTTTTACTACCTTGTAAGGCTGACCAGTGACAAGTACAGGAACCTTTTAGCCTGGATTGGTGGCAACAGTCTCAGAACAAATTTAAACAGAAGTTTCATACTATATTTTCTTCTTAGTGCATTAAGCTGTCATGTCCCTGGCAGCAGATTCTGATCAGTTATGTCACACAAGCTTTTACAAACTGTTTACCAGAACCACCAAAAGGAAAGCAAGAATTGTTCCAGACAGATCATTTTAGGTTTAGAGAGCAGCACTTTTCTAGATAATGGCTAAAGTCAATTTAGGAAAAACACCTAAGAAGTTCAAGTTCAGAATGCCATCCTATTTTTAACAAGCATAACATGTATTTGAAAAAAAATGAAATAAGCATGACATTATTCTTGGGAAAGTTTGTTAGTCTATTACTAACTCTAGGTTTTGTTCCATGCCTCACAAATCCTATTTGTGCATTGTAGATTAATACTTACCTAAAAATCTCTTATAGGAAATTCACTTTAAGGTTGCTTGTCTTACTGCATGTGGAGTTACAACAACCGGACAGTAAATCCAGAAGATTTTACAGTTGACAGAACCTCCACCAAGGCTCCATCTACAGAAATACTTAGCTCCTTTGATTTCATTTTAAGTATCCTATAAAAATGTCTTTAAATAGTAATCTTAGCTTTCCTGAAATCTAAAATTGAAATGCAGTTTAATAATTTCTAAACAGAGATAATTACCTCAAGAATGTTCATAAAAATTCAAGGACTATGTTTACTTTTTAAACAGAAAGCAGAATGTCTCTAAACATCAAATAATCAAAAGCAAATTAAATAGCTCAGTCATACTAACTAGTTTCAAAAATGCTGTCTAACTAAAAAGCAAGGATATTCAGAATTACAATCATCAACTTATACTTAGTATTTTATTGATATCAAATATTCTCCATATGGCTTGCCCATTGTTAAAGGGCTGCCAGCATAACATGATCAGCAATATCAAGAGATAATCAATGAACTTGTTTAACACAACTACATAGTACATGCTTTTACAGAAACTATTCAGTTTTACATGACAAACATGCAATTTTTACATAGTTCCAAATAACTTAATACATCAAAATATTATAAATTAGAATTGTGATATTTTTAAAGGAAAGCAGTTGTTCTTTATTCACTTACCAAGACTGTATTATATCTGTCCTCCAAGTCAGTGATAAACGAAGGAAATGCTGGTTTTGCCAGCTAGTTCAGAACAAACAAAATCTTAGAGTTGGGCTCTTAGTAAGACAATGGAGAATTTTTCCAAACAGCAGATGTTGTAAACACCTACATTTGCACTACTCACCAAGGCTCCCTTTATACAGCAAGCACTGAGCACCGGCCTGATAAATCCCACTGTTCAAGCTCTAAACAAACCCCAGTTAATGGTGCAGAGGGGAATCACACAGGTTTTTAGCCACCTGGCTCTCAAGCATTTAGTGCTTTTAAGGAAATCACTTAATACAATTTGGATATTGTAATAAAAAATACTAAAAGTATTTTAAAACTACATCCATGACTATTTGCAATGTATTGACTGGCAGCAAAAGTCAGTCAGTCACAAAACTGTAATTAATTTCTCATAACTTTAGCCATCAATTTTTGTCCACTTAAAGCAATCACCAACACTGGTCACTTCCCAAAGTATTTTTCTCGGTGTGAGCTGAATGTTTCTTTAAGCTACTCACCTCTCTCTGCTGACTATAGAGGGAGCCTGGATGCCTAGATTTACATAGCTCAAGCAATATTTTATGAAAACTTCCCCATTACTAGTATTTAACAACCTTTAATAAAAGCATACGTTACAAAATAGCAGTCATAATAAAAAATAAATTATTAATATGCAAAGAAAATACAAACCTCTTTCAATTAATGCCAGTTATAGCTGAAGTGCTAACTAGAAAAAAGTCCAACTTAATCAATTTCACAGACAAACTTACTCAATATTATTTCAGCAGCCAGTGCCTTAATTTGCTTCTTTTTCTTGAGGAAAAAATGGACCAAGTCAGAAAGCACTCTGAATTAGTATTTGAGCTTTAATTAATTAAACAGTTGTACAATTTAATTAATTAAATGTTGTACTGCTTAACTTTGAAGTAATTTTTAGAGACAGTGGTCATTCTTGCAATACTTCTGTTCCATAGCTTATTTTCTTTGGTGCATGTGGTTCATACACATAAGCACAAGTTTACACACATGTACATACATACATATGTCTACATATTGGCTCTCAAAGCCTGTGTTAAGGAGGAATGTACGATTACTTTTCATTTTTACCAGCCTTCGTAAATGGATAAGCAACACATTTATAGTTCTTTACATCCAACTTTCAGTGCACTGTACTGGCATTAAGGAAAAGAGCAATGCAGATATTCCATGTACTTTGGATACATCATAATATTAGAAAATTAATGTTCTACAACAGCACTTATATTTAAAAAACAGTGTGATAGACCAACTCTAGCAATTATCTTTAAGCTCAATCTTCACCTACAGGAATAATACAGAACATGCTGATGTAGCTTGCTTTCATTATTTACTACAGGAAAGCTCAGGATAATGTGGCTAGTAAGTAGTAGAACAGAAAAGTCATCAGTGAAAGTAAAACTTAATAACTCGTAGGGACAAGATAATGTCTGTGTTTGGTAAGTGACAGATCACAAAAATGAGAAGGAACTCTCGTGTAATCAAACTTTTCTCTCTTATTCCAGCCACTGAGCGTGTAACCACAGAACACCACAACCTGCTCAGCTGCAGGTCAAAGGTGTTTGAAGATGCTGACTAGCCCTCAGCAAAAGAAAGATTTCGCAATACAAATTAGAGGGATGGAAAAAAACCCCAAACCCTCGCTTCCCAAAGATAACAGTGTCTTTTAAACTAAATGCACTTCACAGTGTTGTAATTATTATTACATAATGTACAAATAAACGAGAGAATGATTCTTAATGTATTCTGAACTTGCTGCCATAAAGGCTCGCAGGTCACATGTCCCTTAGTAAAATAGTTTGTTTTCAAACTCAATGGACTGCATACTAAGTTTCATATTCTATAAACTTCAGTTTACAAGTGCCTGGAGTATTTCTTAATAGCAGCAGCAGCCTGATCTGATGTAGCAAAAATGAAGCAGTAACATCTTATTTATATCAGCAGCAGCATATTAAAATAAATCTAGTAACATCAGAAGAATTATCCTTATTTCGTCTAGCATTTCAAGTTATTCCAGATCTTCCTCCCTGTCAACTCGTATATAAATATGCTACTTAAGATTTAATTGTTGCCTACCTTCCTCCTTTGAGACACGCTGAGGGCAGCAAAGTCATTAAACAAGGATGAATTTGGTGAAGTTAGTGGATCTATAAAATCAATGTAAAACCGACATGTTATATATATATACATACTACTAGAAGAAATTCTGTATTTTTTAAATTACTTCTGTATGGAAAAAATCCTTTTGACAAAGCTAAGTTTAGCAATCACACTGCTAAAATCCACAGCATTTACAACTTTCTGTGCAACTGCTTAATTGAAATGGTGTTCATTAACAGATCGGTAAGTTTAATTGCTGTTGACACTATTTGAAGTCCACCTAACATTTCACAGCCTTCATCTGATCAGAAAAGCTGTTGTAAGTGCTCCTTACATTTGCATGCTATTTTTAACCCTGTAGATGATACATTACAATGTTTCTAATTCACCAGACGATCCTCTGAAAGGGCTGACAAGCATTGGAACAGGCTGCCCAAGGCAAGCGCATGAGTCACCATCCCTAGGGCTATTGTGTAAATGTAGTACTGCCCGACAAGCTTTACTAAGCGCACTTGGCAGCGCTGGGATAACAGTTGGACTTGATCTTAAAAAGCCTTTTCCAGTATAAAAGATCCTATGATTCTATGATCTCCAGTTACCTGAAATTAGCAATCTTCTATGTAACAAGTCTTAGAAATAATGATGTGGATTTTACTTGTCCTGTCACTGTTTTGCACATCTAATTTAAATCAGAACCAAGGAGAGCAGAAGTCCACATTCCATTAATAACTTTTTATTGCTTTTCTTTGTTCCTATTCATCCTTTCCAGAGCTGAAGCATCAAAAACTGTGTAACATTCACAGATGCAACTTAAAACTCCAAATTGAATGGCTAAAACTGTCAAATTAGCAGATGACTGCCAGCTGTAAACACTGGTGTTTTGATGAAACACTTTCATCAACATTAAATTCTTAACAGAGAATTTATCTTAAATTTGTTCAACAATAAATATTCCCTAAAAGGGCAATTCTACAAGTGAAACACTGCTTGGCAGAGCAAGGGAGAGAGAGGGGGAAGGATCTGAGACACAACAAAATGTAAAATAGTTTCCAAAAGTTGGTCTGGTTTCTCTCCTTGACATGCATCACCATTACTATTTGGCCTGTCACAGTCAAGCTCTGACTGCATTTAAAACTGGAGACCTCCACTGCCTTGAATAGCTAACTGTTCAGTGGGACAAAAGCAGTAGAGTTAATCTCAAAGCCTACTGGAAATAAACTAGGAAGAAAAAACAACACCCACAAATTTCGACTTTCAAGCAAGTTCATTTTACAGTAGTTACTATCATGCTTAAAAAACTATAATCCTAGTAAGTAGACCAGCTGCAGGGTCAGACATGCAAATGGAGTTCTAGAGCATAATTCACACAGCAATTTTCAAAGCAGAAATTTACTTTAAATGTATGTCCTTGCCATAAGGAAGCAATACCCTCTTCTTTAAAGAACTTAATTTAACAGCTACAGCTGAAATAATCTGCAGTGATTCAGAAGAGCCCATTACAAAGCTCAATACACCCTCCACAATAATTTAGTGAGTACATAGGCCTCCACTATCAAGACATTTTCTTCAGCTGAAAACCATGTATATAAAACATGTTCCTAAAGCAAGGCAAAAATAAGAGGCAAAGTACTGCTTGCAAGACAAAACTTAATAGCTTCTAAAAATTATCAGTTATATGACATTTATAGGTATTAAAAATCATCAGTTATGTAACATTTCACAAAATCCACACGCTCTAAATTTAAGGGAAAACACCAGTACACTAATCCACACAGTAACTTATCCAAGAAGCATAATAAAAAGGGATACTATGGTGAAGCAACATAAATGCTTAAGCTATCAGTGCTTTACAGTGGATATCCAAACTAACATTTCACTTGAAATGACAAGATTGCTAATAACTTTTTTTAGTTTTTTTCCCCCACAGCAGAGAAGGCTAAAAATTTACGAGTTCAGTAACACTTAAGCTTTCCATTATACTACTGTTAAAAAATAAAGTTCTGCTGTATCTCAAATCAGAGAACAAGTAACACTTCCTTAAGCCTCAGTTTTGTGAAAGTGAATCTCAAATTTTCAAACAGTACGTTTATTTCAAAAGTACGTTTATTACTTTAAACATACTTACCATGGCCTGCATACTGCTTGGCACTGTCATTGAGAAGGCTAGGGGAGCTGCTGCTATTTGTCATCCTCTGCAAAAATAAAAGATGAAAGTGTACATGTAAAATAAAGCTGTAACAGATTAAGTGAGGGCATTGGGAACAACCTTTAGAAAGTTTTAAGGACAGACTATAAAACTTGTGCTCATTCCCCATTAAGTAAATATGCTGAGCAAACAGACTTGTAATTAACAAAAATGTTTAGTAAAATAAAGCATTCTGCACAACAGAAATGCAAACCAAAAATTACTGTATATTAAAATTAAACACTATCTTCATTAATTTCTTCTAAATGAGGAGTGTCTACCAAACCTATGGTTCTCTTCCTGCATGTTGTGAAAACATTAGATAACCTAATTACTTATCTCCTTAAAACAGTATTTCACACTGCACTCCTGAAACAACTCCTCCCTTTAATACACTATCATCACGTCATGAAACTTCTCCAATGAAAAATATTTTAATTATTTGATAGATTCTTTTTAAAAACAAAAGAACCTTTTGAGACCTTTCAGCAAAGCATCCGATTCTTCCAAATCAGCAGGACATCTGAAACCCTTTTAACAATCCTCCTAGGCTCTCCTTGCTTCTTCTACATTCCTCTAGAGTTAGCAGCTAGCAATACACTGGAGTAAAGTGAAGCAGTGCTGCTCTAACAGCTACTGCTTCTTTGACAGAGAAGTTTTAAAGTGTCTCTTCTTGCTCCTGCTTATTATTTTATTTCACCAGCCTCCCAACAGGAAGAAACAGTGTGAGAAGAAAAGGAAGGCATGGTCAAGAAGTGTTCTTCATCACTGAGAGACAACCACTAATTTGTTAAAATACTCCCTGGCTTGCTTTTGGCACGCATCAACCCGGAGTCTCCCAGCCAATTTCCAGGCACTATCCAGCAGTGAAAAGGTTTGAGAACCCTTCAAATAGACAGTTTGCATGCAGACTCTGCTTTAGTGGGTGAGCACACACCAGCACAAACAGGCCATTTTGTGCCAGCTGGCCCTAAGCATCAAGGAAAGTTTCCAGGCATGTTTCATTTAGTAGTCTAGACACAGACTGACTCAAAACTGGTCACTGGAGTTGCTCTTTATGGTTATTTTTTTCCGTAGCTAGTCTCAATGTTGGTGGCAAAGGGCAGGAAGCTTACTATGTTATATTTCAATGCCATTTCATCTAATTGTTGACCACAAAGATCAGTATTCTGGAGTAATTTTGGTAAGAACAGACGACAACCAATAGAAGCTGGAGTGCTATCCAATTTGGTAGAACTGTAAACCTACTGCAATTCAAGTCTCCTAACACTTGCAGTTTTCAGAGCACCACAAACTTCACCAGAAGCTGCAGCTTTTAAAACTTGTATCTAAAAGAATCGATGGTGTAAAGTAGCTTTTATGTGGAATGCTTACACGTGTAAATAGCATGTAAACCTTCAGCTTTTTTCAAGACTTCAAGCAAGCTGTTTGCTACATGCTCTTTCCCTTATTTTGATGTCACCTGTCTCATGCTCCTAAATATACTGAACTGACACAATATAAATATCACTAACTGCTTAAGTGATAAACACTTAATTCTATACACAAAAGGCGAACTTTTGTGTTTTTCTAGTGAAACAAAGTTGATTTATTTTTACAAAACAAGGTACCACTTTGAGAGACTCACACTAAATTGACAACCTTTGCCCAAATTCAAGGAAGCTCATCCTACTGCTCACAATCATCAAAATAAGACTAAAAATACATTAAAATCATTTCTGGATTATAGTAGCTCAAGTGGGAATATGCCATATTCCCTTCCTAAGCAATGGAAAGAAGTTGAATAATTTTCCACAAATATTTAAAAAGCATCCCTGTTATGCATCAGTTTTTGGCATTTGATACATCCACACTGACCCTCATAAAACAAAGGGGTTTAAGAAGAAATTTCCTAAGGCTGCCTTTCAGATTTGCACAAAATTTGCCCAGGTGTAGATAAAAATAGTATTAATGTCTATTTATAATACCAGATTTAATAATTTTAATGCAAAAGGTAACGATTTGTTGAAACAGGAATAAATATGATATTGAGAACCGCATTGGTATCAAAGCTGGTTAAGCACATAGGTTAAACCTGGAACCAAGTACTTTTATTCCATCAATATTCTCCATCCTCAGGTACAGAAGTTAAATATTCAACCAACAGACTTTCAGTGTGAATAGGAACCTGAGACGATGAAAACCAGTGCTGACACGATCACCGAGAACATACAGTGCACGCACGGCACAAGGCAACAGAGCACATTATTCTGGATTCTGAAAGCACAGCACAACCCAAACCTGTGAACATCAACTGTGCTTTTAAAAAGTCAAGTTCCCATTACAGGTGCAAACATATCTTACACTCACCAGGATTCTGAAAAACCGAAGCTTGGGCAGCTCTTGCCTTAACAACTGCTTGTAACCTGTACCTTGAATAGTTAGAAACCTCCAGCACATTCATGAATTTTTCGGTTTTGCTCACTTTTATTACACATGCACAAGCTTCTTACCTTAACATTATTCATAGAAGACCTGCACATAATCAGTAAAGGCTTTTAAAACTGTTTTAATATTAAGATTTCTACCACACCCAAATGCATTTAGTCTTAATGAAGGTTACTCCTGTATCTGATTTTACCAAAATGGTTTTGAAATTAAAAAAAAAATTAAAAGAATACACAAATGCTGCTTGTCATTTGTGTTTTCCAGAAGGCAGTTTTGCTTTTAAATAACACTTCTTAACCTCTTCTAATGATGTTGAATTATTTTTCATACCGACTCAATTTCAAGAAGATTGTGAGCATCTCAAGCCTAAGGGATGAAAGCTCCAGAAAGGCAATAGCAACCATTCACAGGGAAAGAAAATTTAATATTAAGCCTGACAGGGAAGGTAAGCACACACATATGAGAGCTTCAGACTGCTTTAGTACATCATATGGAAGTTAATGTAGAAAGACAACTTTGTCATAACCAAGTGCCACACTCAGTTCCACAAACTTCTCTTCTCTGCCTGCCTATTGCTATGATTTACTGAGGTTCTTTAAACACTACTCAAAATTCAACCAGGATGGATGGCATACATCCTGCCCCTCTCCCTTCAAAGGAATTAAAAAGTTGTGTGTTTTAGCTTTTCCTCACGGGAGGGATGCTCCAGTACCTGCACCATCTTTGTGACCCTTCACTGGGCTCTCTTCAGTATATCCATGTCAAGTGTTACAACAAACACTCCCACCGTCTAAAGGCACACACACCACCCTGCCTCCACCCTTCACTACTCAGTAACAAACTCCAGAATTACAGCTGCACTTAGGGCAAGTTTGCTTTACTTTTATTTCCCTCCACTAAAGTGTATATTACAAAATTCTCATCAAGATAAAGCATGAATAAAACTTTGATGCAGACAATTACATCTAATTTTACATGGCTTGTAAGACTTATCTTGAAGTGAGAGTTTTTCCTTTTTTTTCTCCACCACTACTTTTCTCCAAAGTAAGTAAGAGATGATATTTATTCCTTTTGTCTCCATATTCCATGTCCTAACCCTGAGAAACTAGGGATTTTCCTCATGGTCATTCCATGGTGCTAAGCATCTCAAGTATTTTGCAGTATGTCATAATCTAGTCTCTTCATCTTACTACTGTTTTACTGGAACTATGTTTCAGAATACTTCTTTGTAATTTTTAGAATAATGTTGATTGGAGTACAAAAAGTCATTCTGCAAAGGATTGATCTGTTTGGCTGTGACATTGTTTAGTTGTCACATTCTGTGACCTACGAAGGGTGATATCTTTTGCTTTTCTTTTTAAACAATCCAAAACCTTTCTTTGACAGTTAACACGTGTGGCACCATCTACAGCACAACCCACTCAAATGCTGAAACTAAAGCAACTGGATTTCTTCAGAAAGCATTATGAAAACAACTGCATAATTTTATATTTAAAATAGCACATCTGTCGTACCACTCAGTTCTCAACAGTTAAAAACTGAAGACATTTACAAGCTTCTGTGCTATAAGGAGAGTTTTATTACTCAACTGCTGGCAGATGCAGCAATAGCAACAAAGGTCTTCGTGTTTATTCAGCTGCAAGCCTTTGAAGTGAGCATGGTTGGTACTTCTCAGGCTATTCAAGAATGCTTAGTACACCAACATTTGCATGGTGAAAGCAAGCAAAACCAATTCTTCTCCATTGCTTGGCCTTGCCAATTTTAATGCTGAAGACTGTTACGCCCTTACTATTTTGATTAGGGTGATTTAATGAGAACTTTAGATTGTTCCTTTATACGTAACCTGCAGTCCAATGGAATCCATGTAGTCATAGATCTCATTCCACCAAAATAAAGAAAACCAGATTTCTGTGAAGCAACATGGATGAAGGTACCTTCTACTGTTTTATGCTCTTACAACCAAGTTGCTCAATTCTAATACAATGTTAGAAGTTTTAACTTCAAGATACTTCTCTGCCTCATCCTGCTCTAATACCCTTTTAACAGGCCAACATTATTAAAGTGGCTTTCCACACCACCTGCATCTTTGGTCAAGCCACAAGTTAGTCAAAGGGCAGCACTAATGCCAGAGGAACCAAGCAGCACACACAGAGCAACTGAGCAAACAGCCAAGCATTAGCAGCATCCCAGCCAGCCAGCTCCTGCCCCTTCACTGCTGGGAAAGCCAAAAGCAGTGAGCTGCTTTCTGAACCACACCACTGACTGTCTCTTGGCAGCTGCTGCTATGCCAAAAAGAAAAAGAACAGCTTTGAGGACAGCATGCAGCCTGTGGGCCATGTGTTGTGCAGGCCTGCTCTGCAGTCAGTTAGTATTACCTAGAGAAGGGGAAAACAGAAAAAAGTGCTTTGATAAGACAGAAGACAACACTGTTAATATAGTATATGAAAGCATATACAGGTTCAGGGAAGAGACACATTAAACAAAACAGTATTATGGAAAAACACAAACCAATGAGGACGGAAGACTATTAATCAATAGGAAACTAAGTTAGTAACAACAGAAGACAACAATGGGAGCCAATGAAACAGCAAAGACCTTTGAAGTACGAGGAGTGGAAGGATGAGGCAAAGAGATATTTTTCAGAAAGGAAGAAAAAGGAAGAATTAGAACCATGGCCACTTCAAAAAACCTGCCTCTTCTTAACTGTGCCGAGTATTTTTATTCTGTTTTCCCCACTGCAAAGTGAGTATTGCCATTAATTGCATCTTAACCACTAATTAAGCCCAAAGATAGGTTTGAGATCTCATAAAATATTCTTCCACAGATATAAATGAAATCTGAAAGTCAGAAATAGCCATTCTACAGAAATGTTGACAACTATTCATCGACATTATTTATGGTCAAAGCAGCACATCCACTCCCAATTCATCATGATACAATCCACTTCCCTCTCTTTTGCTGCTTACTTCACACTGAGTCTTACAGATCAGGCACTGCACACAAAAATGTAGTAATTGCAAACTTTGGATATAGCTTTGCTTGATGCAGTTTGGTTCCATTATATATGCATTATGATAACCCCAGCATATACAACCACATACTCTTTTCAACAAAACTCTGTTTTATGTGCTGCACATGACAAACACATTCTGGAGATTAGACAGGCATAGTCAAGACAACTCATCAATTGGATACCTGATGATCATGTTGAGAGGTATCTAGTGAATGAAACAAGGACAGCAGAAAGACTATTTCATAACAGAAATGAACAATACCCAGAAAAGACTGGCTTTATTACTATCTTTGCTAGAGTGAGGCCAGTGAAGCAACTTGAACCAAGTATTTTACTGGTGGTCATTAATTCCATTCCTCACCTTCCAACTGTAAAGATTAGTTTCAAAAACTCAGGTCTCTTGTTTGCCAGTACTGTTGGGGCAATGTTTGTTTAATTGCCATCCCTTTCCATCCCATGCATCTATAAAATGTAGACTACTTTCTTGTTTCATAAGGAAAGCGTTCCACAAAGTTTGATGGAATAATTGCAACGGCACCCAAAAGTGCGCTGTCACCTAAGAGTCTTCGCAAGGATGCGAACAGCATGCAGGAATAAAGCACAGGACCGTACAATGAACGTTTAATCAAATACCAAATGGATGCTCAACACACACAGATGTGCCACACATCTTGTGTTCTGAGTAAGTCCCACTAATAGTTTTCCCACTGAAAAAGAGCTACACACAATTCTGAGAAATACAACTCTATATGTAACCTCAAGGCTGCACTGGCAACCTAAACTTACCATTTCCTAACATCTTGCTGCCTCTTACTAGTGTTCTTCTATCAGTGTGTTTATTTGCATGTATTTGCAATTTCCCAGTTTTAAAAAACAAGAGCTTGCCTCATATTGCATCACTGATGCATCTATTTGTGAACTACACAGATTCACCAGAGATGACAAAGTAACTCAGATGGAACTGGTGTTTCCATCTGCAAAAGCAAAACTGAGAGTTAATGAAATATTTTACAGAAGATATCTGAAGTTTCATTGATGGCAGAACACTACATTTTTAGTATCTTCAGTTTGATTCAAGAACCAGGAGAGAAACAGGAACATGGATTTGTTCTCTCCACCCTACTTTGTCCCCCCTTTACATTATAAAACCTGTTTTCAGTTTCTGGGTATTGTATCTGTACCATTCCAGTCCCCATTCTGTGAGTGTCCCACCAAGGTCTCTTCTCTGCTTCAGTGTCTTTGCTCAATCTTTCCTGGTTTCTTGTTTACTTATCTTCAGCTCAGCTTCTCTAAGCCCACGGCATATGTCTCTTTTCCCTTACCAACCCCTCTGTTCCAATTAACAAAGATACAGCTCTCTTTCATTAAATATAGATCCACTTCCATGTTGCTTCAGTCTGAAGCGGAAGAAAAGGAAAGAGGGAATGAAGCTGATTAGCATTCGTGCTCAGAGTTCAGGCAAGGCCTAGATTATGCCAGAGCTGCAACTGCAAAAACGTACTCAAGCTGGAACACGCCAGTGCAGAATATATCCTTGGGAAATTATCTAACATCTAGGAAGTCTCCAGTGGGTTTATAAAAACCAGTTCGGCAAAGGTTTAATCAAGTGACAAAACCTGTACAAATTTTCAGAGAAAGAAAGCAAGAGGTATATCCTCGACACAATAACCAATCTAGCAGATTTAAAGTCTCTGTTCCAAACCACAAAGAACTACTATCATTTAAAGTCAAACCCACTAAAATTTCTCCCTTGCCTTGTTCTCCAAAGGGCTGAATGACACAGAAAATCTCATTCCAAGTGGCTAAACTTTGTCAGTATGGACTTAACCTAGAAGCTGACATACAATCAAAACAGACAGCATTACCAGCTTTGCCTATGCAAACAAGAACTTAAATTATAGGATTCAAAGGAAGAAAATCAATATAGGAATGCTTTTCAAACTGTAGTTTGATGCCTGTAAGCACATTCTCAACACTAATAAAACCCTTCTTCAGAAGTAATTTTCCTTATCTTCCAATGGGCAAGGGGCGCAATGATTTCTTCTCAAAGAGAAGCAACAATGCTTTGACTGTAATCTCAGGCATTAGTAAAGTATTTAAAAATCCTATGAGCATTCATGTTAGATGCATGCCTTATTGTCTGTCTTTCTAGAAGAAACAGTTATAATTAAAAATTGGTGTTTAGAAAGACACCAGTGTTTCTGTAGAATATCATTTAAGGAGACAAAACAAAATGACCTTGTGTTAAAATTATAGGACCTCAGTGATACAAAAATTTGTAACTGCCAGCTTCAATAGTACACTTTGGGATCAGAGGTTAAAATTTTTCTTTTTAAATCATGCATAACTGTCAGTAAAACATTTCCATACTTCTGCAATTCTGTTGAATAAGAAAATCCAGCCTTCTTGAAAACATGCAGAAAAAAAAAAACAACCAACCAAACAAAACAAAAGAAAAAAGGAACACACCTAATTAATTCCCACCTTTTGCTGAGTTAATTTTCAATCCATAATACAGCCACAATTGAGATCAAAGTAACCTCATAAGGAGAGTTTCCTCGATACAAAAGAAGAGAGGTGTTGTCAGGACTTAGTGTGAGTTGTTTGACTTGTGCTCTCTCTCATTTACCAGAAGTTGCTTTGTTTAGTACAGGACAGACTATCTCCTTTTCAGGGACAGACTGTGCTTCTTTTAAAATGCGTAACACTTTGAGGGAGTTATTATAGTACTTCATGTGTTAATTCAGTAGATATTCATTTAGGTTTTAAATACAACAGACTTCTGTTGCAAATTTTGCATAATACTACCTACACAATAAATTCCACCTCATGGGAGTTCCTATGCCAACCTCTACAGAACACTATAAATACAGGGAAACATTTCAGAAGATTTAAATATGAATTCAACATACTACCACCAGACTCTGAGTTTACAAATTCTGAAATTTCTGCCTAGTAATTTCAGGTTGGACAGTTCATATTTTGCTTCAGCAACTTTTGATCTTTGAAAAGTTTCTAAATTTGATTTTTATATATTTAGCAAAAGGCTATCAAAAGCTATGAGCCTAAAAAGAAATCCAGAAATTCACATTCAGTAAAGAAACCTAACACAGAGTTAATGTATGCAGCAAAGCCCAGCACAACAGCTCAGGTAAGTGCTAATAAAAACAGATTAATTTTAAAGCAATGATACTGTTTCATTTCCATTTGCAAAATTAAAATGAGTATATACTCTGTATATCATACAAAATGACACATTCCAGATGGCTCCATTTGTCCTGCCTCTTGAGCAGTTTTCCTTTTTTGGTGTAACACCAGCCGGAACTAATGAAACATTATACAAATCACTGCTATTACCTGCATCATGGGATACTTCGTTTCAGCAGGACTTCCAAATCCATTAACGCCAATGAAGCTGGTGCTAAAGTACGAATCCGTTAGACTAGCATCAGCTAACCCACCACCATCCATTCCGGGAACTAAAAGGAAAAGAAAAAGAAAAGAAAAACGCTTCAGAAAGTCTCCTTTACCATGGGTTTATTTGCTAGAATCTATTATATTTATATTTTTTGGTATGGGAATAGAATAGGAAGTGGTTGGTACTACCATCTTCTCAGCAAAACAACCAAAACCGTGTTAGTGCATAGCATGGAAAAGAAGATTATGAAAGAAGTTGCCAAACAAGAGCATCTGTAGCATGAAGTTACAGCACAAATGCAGAAAGAAGCAATGAGGAGTTTGACCTTAAGAAACAAGAATAACAAGGACAGTAATGATATCAAAAAGAACATAAATCTACTAAAAAGCCTAGAAGGCAAGCTTATTTTATGAAAACCCATATTCTTGCATGCCGTTCTTGGACATATATGAGTTAAGCAGGGAGTTTTGAAGTGGATGCACTTGGTTCTTTTAAAGGGTAACATACAGAAAATGCACACTTAATATCTCAAACCCTTTCACAGAAAGCACAAACACTTTAAATGCTTCCTCAAGAGCTTAAGACAATTTTCATCATCTCATTCTTCCTAAAGTGGCAACAATTTCCTGAAATGTAGCCAAAAAAATCCTTTAGATTGAAAGCAAGTGTGAAGGATGCAAGAAGAAATTCATCCCGCCTAGAAACAAGGGCCTCGACATACAAGACTTTAACCACAAATAAATTAATTCAATACAAAAAAACTACAAAGAACAACAAGAAACCGTCATAATTAACACAAAACTCTCAAGCAGGTATTACTCTGACAGGAAAAAAACAACATTTACAATGGTATGCAAGCTGCAGTTCAAATTAACCTTCTGTAAAAGCACCCACAGTAAATTACAAAGACACTAATCAGTATGGCCAGACCACTGCAAGTCAACAGGCATGAGTAATGGGTAGCTTCAAGGTAGAAAGGCACATATCCAACGCAGAGGAACATCCTGTACCAAACTATCCAACTTGAACTTCTGGGAGGACTCGCAGCCAGGTGGTGACACCCGGAAACAACTTCCTGATCCTAATCCTCAAAGGAAATAAAATGCAACTTAGTGGCACATCTAAAGGAATGCATATTATAAACCCTCAAGTTTCATCAGAACAGGAATTTTCCCTCCAAAACAGACTACATAACCTGGTGAGCCATTTCCATGTGTTAGGCACAGAAAACAGCAAAAGAAGTACAGTCATACGTAACCACAGGAAGGGCTGAAGAGGAGGATGACGAGTAGCACGCACACCACAGACAGAAGGAAACACTGCCCAGCTGCACTCCCCTGAGACTGGAGCTGCATGAATCAGCCCACTGCGGGTAACACCAACATCAGTTCAAATGCAGAGCTGTATGCGACACCAAATAAATGGAGTATCTCAGTGGCAATAAACAGTTTTGCAAGGGAAAAAGATTCTTGAAGTTACTTCTGCCAAATCTAGAACATTATTTGTATATTCTGTAGGTTTGAAGGAAATAACTAAGAAACTTTAAAGATGCTAATTATTAATGCATTGCTACTTCTTTTTACAAAAGTTTTAAAAGTTAGCTAAGAGAATAGGAAAATAAAACTCCCTCCACTATCCATGCCCTAGATCCTCCTTCATAACTTTAAATAAGTAGCCAAATAGAAACTTCCGAAGTCCTCTTGCTACAGCCCTAAAAAAGACAACTTTTTAAATTTGTCTTTTAAATGACTATTCCTCTTTTGCCCTCATTTGGGAAAGTCACATTCAGAAGTCTAGGAAAAGTATTTTATAGTTCAACTACTGTACTACAGAAAATAGTAATGTCTGCAGTAATGCCATTTACTGTCTCATCCTTCCTGCTACAGTCAGTCCCTAACTTATACTGTGAAGGTTAGCATATTACACATGGTTTTCTGGCATCATGAAAAATACTAGGAGCCATTCATACAAGAAAACAACAAGATAGCAAATCCATGTCTAATTATAAGCAGTTTCTGTCCAGTTTGCCCATAAGTTACTCAAGGTTTTCAGTGTGCTTTTTATTTATTACAAAAATGCATTTCCAATATACCTTTCTCTGCCTACATTTCAGCTATTATCAAAAACTCCTGCATTTTTTACACTACACCTTGACTGACCAGCAAAAACTGTTTCATTTCCAGGAACAACTGTCATTTCAAGGTACACTATAAAATTTTAGCCGTATATCTGCTGCTTCATCTTATACTTTTGCCAGAAATTATAGAGTCTATCCAATTTTTAACAAACTAGCAAGATACTCCCTTAGATGACACCATCAGGTTTCCAAATCCTTCAGGCTTTGTCGAAGACCTAAGAAAAAGACTATTCTTCCTGCTTCTCCCACTGCTCCTCACTATGCCAGAGTCATCATGAAAATCCATGTACCTTCATTCCTCCCTTGAATAAATACAGTTAATGCACAAAAATCCTTCAAACTGAGAAAATGCAAATGAAAACTTGCAAGTTTTGCCACACTGAGAAACCCCAGAGCTGACCTGCAGTAACTCCAGACAGGTGGTACAGCTCAGTCACCCATTATCCAAACAAAGCATTGGAACCTGTGACAGTTACCTTGCTAGGGCACAGGTAAAGCACCAGGTGCTCTGCTCCTGCTCTGGCTGAAACACCCTCAGTGACAGGCAGGTCAGGCTGCAAGCAGGAGTAGGCTTTGGGCAGCAACCCCAGGGCTGAGCAAGGCTGAGGATGCTGCTAGGATCTTTGACACTGCAGCCTTTCTACTGTTGGTATTTTTACTATGCAAGCCTATCCAAGACACTTAAAGCTGCTCAAAGCAACAATTTAGGCTATTGGTACAGTGATATCTAACTGGGCACTCCAAACAGCAGAAGCTACTCCAGAACATTTTCTTCTATCTAACTGCATGAAGACCATCTCTGTCTGAAGAGCTATGGTTTGGCCATAGCAATCAGCCTCCCTGTGCCACTCCAACAAATTGCTGTACTCCAGTGCTGACCCACCTTCATAGTGCTCAGTTCCACTCATACCATAGCAATTTCAAAATGGCTTTCAACCCCAAGGATTTTTATTGTCCTCTTCCAAATGGTCTAGAAACATACTGCTAGCAGAGCAACCAGAGCACAAGATAACGCATTCCACAGGAACAATCCAAAGAAAACCATCAGAAGTACACTCACGGGAGCAGAGGGCAGTTTTCTTGGCAGTAGCTCAGGTTTAGAACAGAATGCTCTAGAAGTGGCAAGTATAACTATTGCCTTCAAAAGAAAATTCAATACTAGCCTCCTTAAACTGACCTCCCTGTAGCAATCAGCAAGAAAATTAAGCCTGCAGAAAAGATTAAAAAAGTAATACTTGCATTGCTTATGGAGTGAAAAAAAGAAATGTTCAATACATACTCCATTTGTGTTCAAAGGGACATTCATTCTACACCGATGATAGCCCAGCAAGTACCCAAAGAGCCAAAGCATTTATACTGTATTTGGCATCTGGCCTTCTCTATGAGAAGTAAATAACTTTCTCCTGCTTCTGTCAAACATTTAGCAAATCAGAAATTCTCACTTGCTTCTTGAAGACCACAGTAGTTTAGAGAACGTAAAAAGAAAAATTAATCATCATAAGCAACCCATAAAAGGTCTGCAGAAGTGGGCACACTTTACCACACGGGCAGTGTGGCATTAAAAAAGTGGAAACCTAAGCTGGAAAAAGAATATCTTAGTCCTTATAAAGTTTTTATTCTCATGTGTTTACTAATTCACATCAGTCCCTGCATTTGACTTATCCATCCATACCTTTCTTATAGAATTGCAAGCAAGCACTTTAAAACATTGCCATACACCATGGTATTAAAACTTCTTCTGATGTCTGTCTTTTCTCTTTTAAGGCATTGATTATAACTTCAGGTAAGTTTAGGCAATTTTAGGAAAATCCTGAATTAGCTATTTTTTGTTAAAGGAATAACCCTTTCTGTTGTGCAGCACTATCCATGCATTGAAGCTGTACATATTTCAACAGGTTCTTCTTGGAGAGAAGCAACAACTTCCTTATAAAAAGAGAAAGGCTGACCAGGCAGGTATGAGAAAAGACGGATGTGTAAGGGAACAACAAAGAATCCAGTGGGGAAAAAAATGCTAACATGTTATGTAAGCACCTGTGTGAAAATAGAACAAATTTCTAAATTCTATCAATATTCAAAACAGAAGTTGCATCCTGGCAATTCTGGAAATAAATTAAATAGAACATCTTGAGAAATTAAGACGAAGTTTTCTAATTTTTATACACATATCATCTAGTACATTTCTTGCTTGGTGAGTAACACTGCAGCTTAATGTGACAACTGCAATTAAAAATAAATATCTTCTTATATAATTCCTCTCCCACAGAATTTTAAGAGAAAGTAGGCTTCCCACCAGATGCAGGCATCAAAGAGGGGAAAAAGAAAGAAAAGATAGTTACTTTTGTCTTAGTCATTACAATGGCATTTTTCAGAAACAAAGTATCTCATCACAGCTTAAGTGCTTGAGTAGTACTTCGATGAACTCAACACATATGCTTTGACTGAACGCATCAGTTTCAGTGAATTTTAGTTTAATATTTGTCTTGTCTAACACCAGCACTGTCTGAACACTAATACTATCTGAAAAGATTTTCTGCTATTTCCTTTCTATGATTTCACTAACAAGTAAACAAACACTGTATTATCCTAGACTACTTCTTTTACGAACCCAGTATCAGCACTGAATCTCAGACACTGTTCTTAATACAAATAAGGATCCTTTCCAGTAATGTGATATATTGCTCCCAACACGAATGGACTACAGCAAGGCCACAACAGATTTAGCTGACACTTCTCAAAACAAAATTTTCAAGATTTCTGGCAAGGTAATAAAACGTGGATTTAAATAATTCATTTTGCTATTACTGCTTTTTTTTTTAATGAACAATTATTTCTATGCTGGGTAAAAAGTTTATACATAATCTTGATTTAAACTCTCAGCACTGCAACAGTGCACTTCACACAAGCTGGTAAACTGAATCATAGGTTCATTGTATACATGTGCATCCTAAGGACAAGGTGCTATCTCAGCTAGATATAAAGCAGTAAAAACTACAGTGCCATATCTCCAGAGGAATTTACAGAGATAGCCATCCTAATATTGAGATAAAAACAATAAAACCTTTATACAAAGCTTATCTAAGGCAAGTCATTTAAGATTTGTGTCCTTTTAGTCACCTAGAAGCATCGAGGTGTCAGAGGAACTTACGCTTGTCTTCCTTTTTGTACTGACATGTACATTTCCGTGCACCAGGAAATCCTGCGCTGGTGGTGCTAACCTCACTTGTTTTCTCAGTGTTATTTTCTCTACAGTCCCACTACTTGGAACTTTTTAGGGAAATCGGATTCTCTGCTGTCTTTATGCCTCTCTCATTTAATGCAATGTTTTTGAAAACAAACTAGGAATCTCTGAAATAGAGGCACCAGACAAGACAATGAATGACACTCCCAGGCATGAGAGGCAAAAATAAAAGCACATGCCTGGGTTAGGATGCTGTGACAGAGTGCAGTTGGAGGGCAGACAGCACAAATGAACCAAGTTGGCTGAAAGGCAGACAGGAAGCATAACAGTTTGGGAAATACTGCTTTATTTACAAACACTCCCACTACGCGAGGAGATATTCATGGGCAAGCAAAGGAAAACAGCTGCCTTTACCATATTATTAAATGGCTGGGCTGGATTTTTTTTTTTGTATACCTCACATATCTGATGAAGATACCACCTGATGAAGACTGAAAAACAGCATAAGTGCCATCCTTCTGCTCTGTAAAAGTCTTGTTACAGAGTCTAGAGCAGCTGGACTCCTCGTCATGGACCAAGTCCAAAAGCACAGTGATAATACAAATTAAAGTTGATACTTTCTCAAAAGAGTAAATCATAACTATTCTGTTATTAGAAACAGCAATTTAAAGTAATACAATTACTTAATATCATAGCTTTCAGAGCTATCCCTCTCCAAGACCTTTTACAACTCCTAAAACATTGCACCAAACTATTCAATAAACTGCATCATTTTTTTCAAACATTTAAGCTTTTGTTTCAATAGCCTAAGTAAAACTCAACATTTTATAAAAATAATTGCATGAAGCATGTGCAGATAACCTGGAGAGAACATTAGGATATTTTTCACAGCAGCTGGGAAGAAAGCAGACAAGAAAGTAAAGGTCTTCCTGCCGTTGGCCTTAGCATTAGGCCAACTGAGGTTGGGGGACTCTACCCGTAAACTACAGGAATCACACATTCTATGACCAACTTGACAGCAACTTGTACAATGTGGGTCTCTGCTCTCCCTTTTGTATATCTGTGCTTTGTTCCTAAATCTCTGTTCTCTAATTTAAAAAAGGTCAGGAGTAAAAGGCTGTTAAAAAGCAAATAAAAAAATACAAGTAAGTTCTAAGCACAAAATATCTTTGAAGATCAAACAAGGCAACCACATAATCGGAACTTTAACTACTGAAAGACTCATGAAGCCTACACACACAGAGTGTTATCAATTTCAACTCATGTCCATACACAGTGATTCACCACACTATTTTTCTGATGGCGTAAAGTATTACATCTTTACTAGAAAGCAACAAATCAGGAAAACATCAGCCACATCAGCTTACTATCTAAATCCCTTCACTGACCCCTTTTCATGAGCTGCCTCACAATCAAGATTATTTTTTCCACTTTGGAGGTCCTACAGAAATGCTTGTGTCTACCACCCCACCCTCACTTAGCATTTGTCCACGCTTCCCACAGCAGTCTAAATTTGCTTCTAGATGGTTCCTTACACATGGAAGCCTTTCTGAGCTAGTCCTCAGAGTCACTATTTTCTGGACATTCAAATCATTCCTGAAGGCCCACTGCTACAGTGACACCTAAAACAACCGATCTCTAATACCTGCTAGATAGAAATTAAAATTAATCTTGAAAAAAAAGCTTCCAATTATTAAGTTATAGCATACAGTTTTCTCATATAGCATAACTATCCTCACACTCCTTTTCATGTCTGGCTTTGAAGCAGGAAAACAACGACAAGAGTAACAGAGCTACAGTATTCTTCAGGACCCAACACAGCGTGGGTTCTACCAAAAACAAGTGATTACCAATACCCCTTTGGTATCCATAGTTCATGTGAATTTTTTGGACTTTGAATGATTTCCTATATAATAAGAAAAACTCACAAGGTATATAAACAGATAAAATCAAAGCCAATTACTAGTGCAATTTAAGTTTCACTGCCCTCAAAATCCCAAATAACCTTGCAGATTGGGAAATTTTTCCTTCTCTTTTTCCTTAGCTCCCCCAAATCATTTTCCTCCTACAGACCATTCACTTAACAGTTGGACTCAATGATCCTTGTGGGTCCCTTCCAACACAGAATATTCTGTGATTCTGTTATTTCCACATGAAACACATAAAAGCAAAAAGAAAATCCATGTCTAATTGCCTGATTTCTGGAGCTGACATATAAGACAAAAAGTGATTAAGTGTACTCAGTAATCTTCATTTCCTCTCATGCATCTCTAACTGGTTATCGGTTTTAATCTTCAATTCTCAATTGCATCTGCCTCCAAATGCCCCTTCAATGCTCAGAATTGTCTTCCCATTTCTTAAAAATATTCAGAGCAAAACAAGGTGAAAATTGTATGATCTGCCAACTCCTGGAAAAGGCATAATGAAAATTAAAGAGGGAGGCACCTCTAAAGAAAAAAAAATAAACAACTGAGGTACACAACTAATACAGCATCACTCACAAAAAGTACAAACATGTTTGGAAAAAGAATTCTCAAGCATACACTTTTACTATATTACCTGTTTTCTCCATAGAAGTGGAGAAGAAACAAACCCCAGGAAAAGTGAAGAGTATGTGACATACTGCAACTGTACTTGTACTTAAAAGTTCATATAACTGTCTGTTTCTAAACACTTCAATCTGTAACTACTGAAATGCTACCAAAGGTAAAAAAAAAATCCACATTTAGAATAACCCTGGGCAGTTTAACTGCATTAAGGAGTGTAATCCAACAGATTACCTTTGGTATCAGTTTTGCTGAATAGCTAGCTTTCCACTTTTTCTATATCAGCTGCTTCATTTTGTTTAAAAAGGAGTGTACTGGTAAAGAATCAAACACCTTTTAAAAAGCAGAAAATTCACAAATGTCTATGTCTTTCCACTCTAAGTCCGGCGTACGCAGGGATTTCACAAAACCTAAGGTGTAATGCTCACTTAAACTAACCACAGAGCGAGTGCATACATATGGAATTGTTACAGCAGTGGCCACTACTGCCCTGACTAGACACAACATGCAGGTGGTTGGCTGCGAAAACAGAAATAATGCTTTTATTAGGGCTGTGAAAACAAACATAATGCTTTTATTAGGCCTACCCAACATACCCCAAGCCTTGAGGTGCCTTTCCACCTTCTCCGCAGGCTGGCAATAAAGTCTATTCACAGATGGGCTTTTCTCAGCAGCCATAGAAAAATACCACCTTGCAGAAACACAGGCCTGTTTTCCAACTACAGATTTCCTGGGAGGGCTTTGCAAAAGGCTTTCTAGAAGAGAACCAGATGCAAACATGGCACAATGAAAGGGTGGGCTAGGCTCTGGCACTGGAAACTCCTGCAGCAGCAGCACTGCTGCTGTGGCCAGCTCCACACAGGCAGCTCCGCAGCTGCCAGTGGGCCCAGGGCACACCTGGCACTCCTCAGCTCAGCGCCCCAGTGTTTTATAGGAATCGGAAGCCAGAAGAAAAGGTGAGTACGATGTATTATGAACTTCATAGCAAAAAGTGGGGCAGAAACTAGCAAGTGTTTGGAGCTTGTATCGATAAATATATGAGGTCTACATGCAAAAGAGTACTGCACCTCTTCAACTATCTGAAAGCTAACAAATACAATGCTAGTTGTCCATGCAACTTTAATTTGTCGGACCTAGGTATAGGCATGACACATTTTAATACCACATTTCCCTCTAGATCCTCCCTCAGGCAGCACTGAGAAGGGACAGCGGCCTAGGAACGAGCCTGCAGCACGCAGCAAAGGAGGCTGCTGGTCTGCTGTTTACAGAAGTTGCAAAGTGCCACAGAGAACAGAGGGCAGATACAAGAAGAGAAATTCTTCATGCTACCATGCCCTCTACCCATCCTTTCATAGGCTACTCCTTTAAATCCTGTTAATCAATCATATCATTTCCCCTAAAGAGCAAGTACCAGACATTTCCCCACCTCTGCTCCTTCTACAGCCTTCTACAGATTCAGCCCTACTGCCACTGCTGCTCACTGGGCTGACACATGGGACATACATCTACTAGAAAAGCATCACATGCAGATTTTAGCAGCTACCAAATTTGGAGAAAATGTGCTATTTCCCTTTCTCCCTTATTTTGTCACAGGAGTTCTATGTACAGATGATTAATTTTTTAAAATAGAATTTCAGATAGGCACTATCAGCTATGTTCCCTATTCTGTATGCAGTCAGCTGGCCATGTTACTCTTGGAAGGTGAACCATGCAGAAGGCTGAGCACTCACAATTCTGGTGGAAGAAGCAGGAATGATAGTTTGAACACATGCTCCAAATGTCAACTAGTCTAGGGGCAGTGGGCAGCAGCACTACCTCCTGAGAGTGGGCAGAGCTCATGGGCATGGGTCAGTCCTGCTCCCCAGGAACATAAAATGCCACACCATCAAGCCAAAGCCACATTAAGCGCACTACCTCATCTGATATTGGACAGCAACAGGTATGTGGACAAAAGCATAAGCATGAGGCAAAGATAAAGCAGGATTTCCCAGCAGGCTTTCAGCCATATATATGTAGGGGAAGATGAGTCTGATCCAGAGATGGGGAGGTTTTGTATTTAATAACCTCACGCAGAGTTTTCTTCCAAGACCCTCTGATCACTTCTGGAATTCTGTCAGATGTTAGTACTCAAAACATCTATGGGCACAGAACATCTTAATCACACATCACCTGAGAAACTCCTCCTCATTAGCTCTGATGATGCTCATTCTACTTCATACCCTAATACTGAAACACTTCCACACTGGAATACTTCTTGCATTTTCACTGTTCACCATCCCCTCATCACTCAACATTCCAGCCACCCATGTTGTCAAAATAAGTTGGTATTTGGGGAGCCCTTGTGATTAACACAGAAAAACCTATAAGTAAATTAATAATCCTGTACTCAAAGCAGGATTAGAGTAACACACATGTTAGAATGAGGCACTGACCCACTTTTAACAATAAATAGGACTACCCAGTTAATTAGTCAATGAGCATTATCTGCTCCATGCACTGAATGAGGCTGGTGTCCAGTGAGGAAGGAGCAAGAGAAGGTGGCATCCACAGTCACATTAAGACTACCAAATATTTCTGAATTAGAGAAGACAGTCAGTAAGACTGTACAGGCAGGTGATTTTTGGCAACTTCCAATTTCATGTTCTTAACCTCAGAACATTTTTAATATGACTTTGTGTCTTACTTCCTACATCCACAGAAATAAAACTTTCATTCCATCCACTTGGAAATCATACTGTTAACACCACAGGCCACCAGCAGGGTAAGGAATTTAGCTATGAGCTTGTCAGTACCTATACATATCAACTTCTGATTTTGAAGAATTATTTTCCTTATTTTTTTCACAGATGCATCCCAAAGCAAAGGAACTTAGAAGTGAGACTAGGCCCACTCCCTGACTCTTCAACTTAAATTTCCCTGTCCTTCATTCCCAGGCTCTCTTTTTCCTAGCTAGTGTCCTTCAAGATCTTCTACCAGTCAAAGCTTTTGCCCCCTACAACAATTGATGTGGCCTTCCCAGCAGGCAACCACTGACAACATCATAGTGGGCTTCTCCATTCCTGGTGCCCTCACTCCTCAACTGGGTACAACTGCAGCAAGCACATTCAACAGAAGCAAGTGTTTCAAATAATTAACTGCTCAGCAGTATCAACCCCCAAGGACACACAAATTCTGAAGATTTTTATCTTAGATTCAGGGCTTGGGCAAATTTTTTTAACTGTTTCTTAGAAGAGTATCCTTCATACCGGAGCTTTTACCTGCAAGCTAAATTATGCATGCTCTCCCCATGTCTGAACCCCCTAACCATTTTCTTTCACACAGGGAAAAAGTGTGTTTCATACCAAACTCTGTCCAAAAGAAAAATTAACAAAGATTGATTTATTGCTGCTGACTCCCTCCAACACATTTCTATTTAATTTAAAAAAAAAAAATAAAGAAAGGCAAGAGAACCTTCAGCTTGAATAACTTAAGTTCAACAAAAATCTGGAAGACTTTTAAAAGAAACCCTTATGCAGTAGTATATTAAAAGGCTCCTCCTGAAAGGGGAGACATGACAGTGTTGTGTTAATGTAAGACACTGAGAAGCTACCAACTACAGTTAATACTCAGCAGCACAAGCTCACCACACCTGGCAAAAAAGCAATTGCAGGATCCCAAAAGATTTACCAAGCACTAAAAACCTACATATAGGATGTTCAGCATGGTTGCATCTCAATTTCAGAAAAAAATATGGTTGTGACCATTTAGCAGCTAAAGCATTTAATGTAAATAATGCCAGGTTTGTCTCAAAAATCAGTAATGCAGCCAACCTTAACATACTCGTGAAAAGAAGCACGACTTCTCTGAAGGAGCATGTTTCTCTAGCCTGCCAAATGCTGCTTCACCTAAAAACGAATGGTTATTAAAATCAGCTTTCTGCAAGCTCTAACTATCGGCCTCCACATCAGGAGGATGCACAACCGACCAGCAACAGCAGTGCAGCTCTGCATGACATACAGGCTATCTGAACTCTCACCAATGGAAAAAGGGCTGCGCACAAGGGCTGAAAAACCTCAGAAAAAAAAATTGAAGCAATTCCTGCTCAGAGTAATAAATAACAGATACCTACCACAGAATCATAGTAACATTAAGGCTGGAAGGGGTCTGGGGATCAGCTAGTTCAAACCCCCTGCCAAAGCAGGATCACCTAGAGCAGGTTACACAGAATCCGTCCAGGTGGGATTTGAATGTTTCCAGACAGGGAGACTCCACAACCTCCCAGGGCAGCCTGTTCCAGTGCTCTGCCACCCTCAACATGAAAGAATTCTTTCTCATGTTCAGGTGAATCGCTATTTATGATTTTTTTCTTGTAATTTTAATATTGTATTTTAGCTAGAACATTCAAAACTTGCAAGAGCCGACACTCAACATACGCTGCTCGGAAGAGCCCATCCAAGGGTACCGCTCCGGAAAGCGCTGCCTCCCTGCTCCCGGCCTGACTTCGGGCAGGGAGTACCTCTGAACCTGCACCAAGCCTAGCGCTAGAGGGACGGATGGACAGCTGCCCAGGAGCCCCTTTAAAGCCACACAGGAGGAGCCCCTTCCCACACACACCTGCCCGCTCCTTCCCATCGGTACCGGCCGGCTGCCCTCTGGGCAGCCGNGCCGGCCGGCGCCCCCCTGGGCGGCCGGCCCAGCCCGGTCCGCCCGTCCGGGACGGCCGCAGCCGGGCGGGCAGCCCGGGGTCCCCCAGCACCACCATGGCTGTTGTTATTTGTTTCCGGCAGCACCGCGGCGTGTCGGGGATGAGGAACAACGCACCGCCCG
>VXAD01010129.1:812566-826013 GCA_013399195.1 Dicrurus megarhynchus
CTGCCCGCGCCAGGGGGTGGCAGGCGGCAGGTGACCCCCGGCACACGGCCCGGCCCCTGCCCCGGGGCCGCTCGGCTCTCGAGCGCGCTGCCAGCCTGGATCTCGAGCCTTCTCCCCCGTCGCGGGGTCGAGGTCAAAGCACCGGCGGTCCCAGCAGAATTTCATCCGGCTTCCCTGCGCAAAAGTCTCGTACCTCTTTCCTGCCGAAAAAACACAGGGCAGCCTGCTGGCCGTGCCTTGCCTGCTGGCATAACGGGAACGCGGCCTGAGGGATTCTCCCTCTCAAGGTGATGAGACGCAGTTTTTAAGAAAATGCTTCAAGTCTTTTCCCCGGAGCTTGGACAACTTTGTTACGTGAATTTTAAATTACTCTCTTGCAATGCTACTCAAGATTTTAAATTTTTCGATTTTTACTCAGTCAAGTTGTTGGCATAGCTTGTGCAATCACTGAAATAGTGTGTATATGTAGTTGAAAAAATATAAGTTAAAGTGCACCTGACATTATTTTGGTAAGAAAAACATTTACTGTGGAATTAAGATTATTTGTTGTCTATCATAGCCTTCTCTCTTATTAAAAATGAAAAGAAAAGCAGCATGTGCCTAGAAGATGCTTTGACAGTTTGTATGAAAAGAAATTTAAAAATAATGAGTGAGCTTGTCTCATTGGAACAAATCAAAGTCTTTCTTCCTCAGATGGAGTGTTCAAAGACCTTGAGAAGTAAACATGCCTTAAGCTGAAATCTCAAGATCTAAAATTTTGGACAGAAAACTAGAGAAAGGACAAGAGTACGACAGTCCAGGTTTCAGTTTTAGACTGTATACCAAGAAGACAGTGAGGATATCATCTCTCTGTCATTCCCCAACAATTTTCAGCCTTTTACTTTCTTTCAACAGTATGGCAAAGAGCTCACAGCTTCTGTCTTCCTCCAAGCTTGAAAAGTAGGCCAAAGTGTGGAAAAACCCTGTTGGTTTCTCCATTAAAATCTCCGTGGCGGAGCCCAGACAAACCACAGTAGATTCCACAAGGGAGAAAGACCTCCTAAATGCTTCAACCATGGGAAACATTTCAATTCCAACTTGCGCCTTCTGAGATAACCAAAATCGGTTTGCTTTAGTGCACAGATCGGTCCCAGCTGCTTCAGGTGAGGTGCCCACAGTGCTGCTTGGTTGTGTATCACTCAGCCCCCTGGTATTAGTGTTATGCCTCTGAGGAGTGAAAACAAAGGTTTCCCTGCACTGTTGCAGCTACACGCAGGTACCTGCAGGTGAGACTTCCGTCAGCTGCTGCAGTGAAGAGAGAGTCTGGGAGTGCATTGTTTTCTCTGCCTTTGTCCAGCTGATTAGTGCCTTGGGAAAATGCCAGCAGAAGGTGGAGGTCTTAGGCAGATGGGGACTTCAGGCTGCATGGGTTCATAAAGGGGAATGGGAGGTAGAAGGTGTTGTGTTGAAATAATGCCAGGTGTGAAGGGGAGAGAGGAACCCAATATCATCCTCTGCTTAAGCCTGATTATCAATAGTCTATTTATCACCTCTTATTCCAGGAATTATGTCCCTTGGAAAACATCCCTTCCCTCCCCAGAGGTCAGACTGAGTAGAGAAGTTATATGTACATGTGAGGTGGTTTGAAGGGGAGGCACAAAAATGCTAGTAAGGGAGAAGAAAAATCTCAGCTTTCACCCAGAGTTTTCTCAAGATCTCTGGGTCTTTTGTCTGGAGCTTTAGTATTGTGGGTTCAATGGTATCAAATTATCTTACAAGAGATTTGATGATACACATAGGGTAATACCTTTTCTGGGTAAACTGGTTGAACATGAAGTTTATTCTTCCAAGCAAAGACTTGAGATGCATAGCTACTCCCTTCGCTGAAGTGTATTCTAACCTGTGTTTTCAACCTTGTGAATCTGCTTTTCCCACAGCTCTTTTGCTGATCTCTGCATATGTCTAATATTATTACATGTACACGGTGAGGTTAGGAGCAAGGACACAAATGGGCTTGTATATGCATGACCCACATTTATTCTATCTGCATGCTGTAGCTCAGGTTCAAAACATTCCCACTGGATATGGGAAGAGCTGAGGTAGAGAACTGGGCAGTAGTGCATGATCCTGCCAGCCTTAGTGCCCAGCTAGCAATGAGGTGTGCAGTATGGTGCCAAGAATGTTTGGGTTCTCCCCCAGCAAAGTCAGCCTAAGTACTGTACCTGAGCCACTAAACAAACCAACTTGGAAGTGTCCCTCATCTTTTCTACATTGTCTTGGCCAGCAGAGCAGAGCTGATAATGGGAAGAAGCTCAAGGTGGCATAAGCCTCTTTTTGTGACTCTGGCAAGCTCTCAACTCTCCTGTCTCTTAATTTCTGTTAACCATATACAGGGATGTGGCCTGAAGACTGACCTGCAGGAAGTGAGTATCCATATGGGAGCATCTTCTCATTAATCATGTGCTTCCCTCCAGATTCTGATTTTTCTTGCCTGTTCCTGCTGCTCAGCCAGCGTGCTGAGGAGGCCTGGAGACCATTCTGTCTGCTTCAGCTTACTCTCCTGCTTTGCGTAGTGCACGGAGATGGACTATGCATTCCTGCAAAGGAGTGATTGATGATGTTATTTTTTTCACAAAACTAGGTCCCCTGATCATTGCAGCTGGTACCTCTGAGGAGAGTGTTGCTGTACTTTGCATGAAATTCAGGAAGCAAGAAGAAGGAGAGGCAGATAGATACCCCTGGGTCTTGTCCCACTTTGTAGTTAAGTGATAACTGTGATGTGCTTTTCGACCCAGAAATGGGGAAATAATGCTGTATGCACGCATGCAGCCATGGCCAAGTGATAGAGTTTTTGTGAGCTGTGCCAGAAAGGCAGAACCAAACATTATGAGATGAAAAATCGAGGGGCGGGGAGGGAAGCCTTGGAAAGGAAACACCTGCCAAGAGCTCTTTTCTTCCAGCCAAATCAGCTTGCAAGTGCCAAGCAGCTCCCCCTTAACATTGAACCACTGTTGAGAAAGCCATGCTTGCTATTGAGAATGACAGTTTCTCTTTGTGTCAACCCAGAATTAACATGTTTATTAAATCATGTGGAAACAGATCCTGAAGTGCAGGCTGGCATCAGATAATGCAAACGAATAACAATACTTTTTAAGGGAGTTATTGTAACTGATTTTTTTTAAGGTATAGGCAAGACAAGTTTTGTAGTTGGGAATCTTGTTTAACCAACTAAGTAGTTGAAAAAAGTAATGTGTGAACACTGGGTTTTTTCCAACAGTACCAGTTGGTCTATCTCTACTTACAAAACTGGCCTTAATATTATTGAAACAGATCAAAGGAAATACTTCTAAAAAAAGTTTTCACCTTATCTGAATTTAACTTTTAAAGTCTATCATTATAGTATATAATTAAGGAAAAAATACAGGTGTGATCAGGGTCCACAGTAATATTAGACAATAATTTAGCATTTACTCATTTATTTTTTGAAGGAAGAGTAATAAAGCCTGATACCTCAGGGTCTACACCAGCTGCTGTCTGAAGTCAGAGGGAAATTGCCACTCTTGAGAAGATTATTCCACAAAATTAGGGAATTTTTTATCTGCCTTTGAAATATTTGAGAATTACTAATATGGCTGTCAGGATGTTGGACTGCATGCACTGAGCTGCTGTGGCAATACTCATGGGTCCCTAACGGGACAGTTGTCAATAATTAACAGTATCTGGAAGAAACCAGGTGTTGCTCCCAACCAGACTCCCATTCACATGCAAAAACAAATTCATTTCAACTCAGTGAAGTTTAGAATTCAACTCAAGTCGCAAATCAGGGGTTGACCCTGAAGTGCTCTTCCTAACACCTACATTAATAATGTATGCTAACACCTATATTAATAATGTATGGAGGGGAGGTCTAGCCCTAAGCTAGAATTCATATTAGTACAGACACTAAAATGTAAGTCTAGTTTCACTGTGCTGGTAATCTGATCATAGGGTTTAGCCGGAGAATTTCTCAACGTGTGGCTGCTCCCACTGGCATTGGCTTTATCTACCTGCTGCAGTGAAGGCTGACCAGGATGTGACATAAGTTGGACAAAATACTTGATAACAGAAACCGCTTTCTCATGGTGGAAAAAAGCCCTGCTCACTCAAAGAATCCTTTACTGTCATATATATGTGTATGATACGTGCATTGTATAATACTTTCTGACCCCAGTCCAGCATCTTTAGGAATAAGTTAATATGGCAGAATTTATAAATATATTTTGGCTTAGTCCAGTAGATATGAACTGTCCTAGCTGATGGTGTCTTTCACAGAATCTTTTATACTGAAAACTTGAGATATGCATTAAAACTTCTGATACCAGATCAGCTGAATCACCAGCAACAGATTTTCATTATTAAACATTAGTTTCTCCTTGTCTGAACCACAAAAAAGCAAGTATCTTCAATTCAGCTACCAGTGCTGAATGCATCAGGTGGAAGAGAAAACAAAGCACTTGGGTCACTTGCCAATTTTAAATCAAAGGACAAGTATCCACTTGCCTGGTAGATATGTAAGTATTCAGACAGGTCTTTGTCAGGCTGCCCGCCTGACAGTGAGCACTCAGTGGCTGGGGTAGATGTCTGTTATTTTCGGAACAGAAGCACAAACTGTCTACTCTCTGTTTTCTGAGGGCAAAACCTGTATATTTGTGTACAGTTGAAAGGGGTACAAGAAAGTACAAGACAGGTCATCAATAAAGATGTTGAACCATTTCGGTCCCAAAACGGATCCCTCAGGAATACCCCTCGTCACTGCTCTCCACTTGGACATCAAGCCATTGACCACAATTCCTTGAGCACAACCATCCGGCCAATTCCTTGTCCACCGATTGGTCCCTCTGTCAAATTCATATCTCTCCAGTTTAGAGACAAAGTTTCATGCAGGACAGTGTCCAGTTCTTTGCACGAGTCCAGGTAAATGATGTCGGTCGCTCTTCCCTCACACAGCAATGCTGTAACCCCATCATGGAAGGCCGCCAGATTTGTCAAGTGCCATTTGCCCTTAGTGAAGTCATGTTGGCTGTCACCAATCACCTCCTTATTTTCCATGTGCCTTCTCATAGTTTCTGGGGGGGATCTGCTCCATGACCTCAACAGACACTGAGACTGATTATACTGACTACACTGGTCTGTAGGTCCTCAGGTCTTCCTTTTCTCCTAAAGATGATAAGGGATTGGGGTATCTAGCATACGAGAAGGGGGTGAAGTGGCTGGGACTGTTTAGCCTGTAGGCTTGGGGGAACCTTATCAATGTGTATAAATATCTGATGGGGGAGCCAGACTCATTTCTGTGGTACCCAGTGACAGGACCAGATGTGAAACAGGGGAAGTTCACTGAATATCAGGAAACACTTTTATACTGTGAGGTTGTTTGAGTACTGAAGAGATTGCCAGGAAGTTGTGGACTCTCCATCCCTGTTGGTATTTAAAGCTGTACAGGATGTGCTCTGGGGCAACCTGTACTAGCTGATCATGTTTTGAGCATAACACTCACTGGACTAGGCAATCTCCAGGGGTGTCTTTTAAAGTCATTCGTGCTACGGGACTGTGTACCAGTGCAGGCTGTGGAAAAAAAGGGGCAACTGCCAGCCAAGAAAGGTTGTTGCCATCATGGTATTTTCCTGTTTGCATTGATTTCTTTAATGCCTGTGGAATTCTTTTCTCATTTTTGTATCCTTGCAAATAAGTACCTCCCTAGTTTTCAAATCATTCCAGCTCCTTCCTTTGCACTGCAAAACACACAAACTTGTCTTCAGCACCGCAGTACAATGCTAATGACTCAGTCAGTGTTTCTAAGGCAGTCTTGTGAGAGATCATGCATTTATATCCATGAACAATGCTGGCCTCTGTGCCCCACTGCCCCTGCAGTTACCTTTAGGATGTTTTCTGTGTCTTCTTTTAGCTATGGTATGCCTGTCTACCTCTGGTCCATCTCCGTTTTATGTTGACGTCCCTAATGCAGAAGATATTTTATTATTGATACCAGGTATCAATAAAAAATAAAAAATCTAGATATCATCTCTGAGATGTTTCTGAGAACACTTTACCAACACTGAGTTTATTTGCTTAGGGATTCTTTTTACCCAGGTTCTGAACAATTGCAGAATGAATGCTTAGCCCTTGGCAGGTAAAAATAACAAGTGAATGAATAATATAATAAAATATGTATTTATATATAAAATACAACAGCCGAGCAAATAATAAAAATCCCCCAGCCTATCCTGGGGTATCATGGGGGAGATGCTCCAGCTTAATCCTTAGAACTGGATCCACTTTCTGCCTGGTGACTGTGATGCATAGCTGTGCAAGGTAGGGAGATCTGACTGCCCCTCTGCGATGCCCTGTTCTGGCACAAACCAGGGGGGCTGGCTGGCGCCAGCAAATTCAGCTACCCCTGGGCCAGTTCCACCCCTTGCACACCAGCGACCAGGAGCCGATGAGGAGGCAGCTCCTGAAGCAGTATGCTCCAAGGAAGGCAGCAAGCAGGGACAGGCTGAGGGCTGAGGGACTGTGCCCCTACAGGCGCGCATCTGAGCCTGGAGGGCTTTGTTTTTATCTCCTGGACAAGTAATCTGTATAACAGCTTCAGGACAGCTGTAGCTCGCTTTGAACATTCCTGCAAACAGTGTTAGTTCCCTGTTCCCCCTGGTATACGCAGAGCCCCATGCTGCAAGCCCACTCCCTGCCCAGGTGGCAGCCCCTGGGCTCTCAGAGAGGACTGAAGCAGGTCCTCTGTCACCGGCAGAACAAGTGCTCACCAAGCACGGGAAACCTCCCTCTGCCCACGACAACAGATGCAGCAGGGTATTCCCATGGTGTTGCACTAACTTCATTTGGATTTTTTTCTTTTTTGAGCTCTTTAGCTTAGCAAAACATTTGCTCTTCCCCTCATCAGGACTTGTAAAAATTAGGCTTACTGCCAGCCTGTGAAAGCAGAAATTGTAACTGCTTCAAAAATAAGAGTTGAAGTGAGACAGCAAAAAGTCTGCTGCACCAAATTTACACAAGAAAATATGTCTTTGTAAAAGTGTGAGCAACGGTCTTGAGATTGAGCAGCTGAAGTGGATGCAGCTGCTCAGCTTGGTGGAGACATCCTCTGACAGAAGATGCTCCCCGACCCCCAGAGAGGCCCCTCTTCTCCACGTCCTACAGCCGCTTCCTTGCGGCTCAGGTCTCGAGCCCTGTCATTTGAAGAAGTGGTTTCACTGTGGGCAGTGACATGCACCCTTAAGGCAACCACCTGCAGGCTCAGCTTCACTTGTGGGGCCAGGGGACTGCAGGGCACCACCAGCCATGACAGCGAGCTGGCCCTGTGGCCGCCCTGCTGGAATTCCATTTCAGCTAGCAGGTGAGGTCTTCTCATCACACTCCTCAGGCCCTTTCATCTCCATTTCCCACTCTCTCACTGCATCCCTTCATATCTTTCCTTTCTTTCTCCTTTGATTTCTTTTTCTCTTGATTCTTTTATTTTCTGTCTCACCTTTCTTCTCTCTTCTGGAGATGCTCTTCTTCCTCCCATCACCATAATCCCTCCCAGCCCAGCCTGGCTTTTACTCTCACTGCATCTGACATGTTTTATGCTCAAGGCAAAAAGTATTTAAATTACTGATTTTTTTTTTTCCTCTTTCTTCTGATGTAAATATGTTTCCTGCTGTTAATGCTAGCTTGACCTGAACACTTTAAATAATATATCTGCAATTTCCCACATAAATAATCAGTGAATCAGATACCTTAATAGAGTGAAATATAGTGATTCATCTTTGTCTTACCAGGTTTTGTTGTTGTTGTTGTTTAATGATCTAAATAGAAGAAGGAATGATATTCATATATAGAAAGTACCTTTGTTTAATGTTAGAGTAAAGAGTTTTGGAATTTAAAGCTTGATTTCCTCTACTGAAAATCAACCCAATAATTAGCTGTTAAGAAAAAAGGAAATAGCATTTGCTCCCATCTCAAGTGCCTGAAACTGTTTTTCTCTAAAATCAATTACTTGTTCCTATCAAAAATGATCTTGCTGATTCAAAATCCAGGACTGAGTGCATGTTTTTCTAGTGATTGATATAGTTCTGATGCATACATGAGAAAGGTTTTTAACAACCTGTAGTCCATTCTCAGCTCCATATACAGAGATAGTAATATTTACTTCAAAGAGCAATTGTTAGATATTATTCATTCATGGTTGAAAGTCTACGTGAGCTATTTGAAGAGAAGGTGGAGTAAAAATGAAAATGAATATTTTATGATCTCCTGCTTTGCATGACTGCTGATACTACCAAGCAAACCCTGTCAAAGAGGGATTTCTGTGTTTTCTTCTTGACTGAGCTTTGCTAGTTTTGTAGGCTGCACAACAAAATAAATAAAAATTATTAGCATCTGGGATGTGATGGTGCCCAAAGGCCCCTGTCAGCATGGCTAAGAGACAGTTCTGCAGAGAAAGCAAAAGGTGTGAGAGCCCCACAATGTGGTTATCCTCTAGGAGGACTGGTGTTTTTTCTCTTGAGATATTATTTAGTCAAGGCAAGGTGTACAGGGAGGCAGTGTTTCTTCTTGTAAGGCGGGCTATTACAGGGGAAAAAAATGCAAATGCTTTTGGACATACAAAATAGCTAGGATCTGAAGGATCAGAGACAGAGTTGACAGCAAAAATCCTGAGAACTGGTAGTTCCATACATGTCTGTTGCAGATCACTCTTAAAAACAATTTTGATGTAAAAAATGTTAAGCATTTAATGAATTATATCTACTTTCTTAAAAATGCCTGTGTTCCCTTTAAGAATCTGTTGTCTAGAGATAAGACCGAGTAACAAATTGCGCAGACAACAGATGGTATCCCTATGATGAACCAATGTCATCAGAAATGGCAACACTTAACCAGCAAAGGAAAGCTAAACTATAATAACACCTGGAGGAAAATCTCCACAATATCTTTAGACTTAAGGCAGCAGGTCAGTCTTAAAATTACAGGCTCAGAACTGCAAAAGTTTCAAGAAAGAACAAGCATCTTGCCTGTGTTGTTTGCTGGAAACAAATGCTCCCCAGCAGCAAGAAATTTAATCCCAAGAACTCCTGAAAACAATATATACAATACAATATATACGTAAATACAGCTATATACATTAAAAGCACTATTCGTTTCTCATCTTACATTCTTCTGGTCATCCCAAGCAAGAGTTGGTGGCTAAAGGGAATGTTATCTAGCATACAATTAGCCTTGCATTAGTGGATGAGGTGGGAGCGTGGATGGGGCCTGGGAACAGAGGCAGTAATAGTTTCATGTTTTACAAACTGGAGAATTTTTTGAAAAGGGACTTTCGGTGACCTTTCATCAGAGGAAGTTTTCCATTGACAGCCACTCTTGCTCGCTTTTTTTTTATTGCACCCCTCCTTACTGAGAGATGTTCATGAAACCCAGTTTCAGGGCAGCTGAGAGAAATAAAGATGTGAGAAGCTGCCTAAGATCTCCCTGTGGCTGGCAAATGAGAGGAAATATTATATGAGCAAGGACTGCAGACTCAGATCCTGACAAGCTGCAGATTAGATTATGGTGTGTCTGACTGAACAAAAATTATAGGGCAATACTGTTGAAAACTCCATCACAGAACATACAAGTGTCCATTACATTCCTATGGCAGAGGAAAATATGAGATGAGCCAGCACTCTTCTTTTTGAGGAGAGCCCCAGAAATGTGTGGGACCCAGCCACCTGCACAATCTGTTCATCTCCCAGCAATACACTGATTTCTCTCCAGCAAAACAGCTGACAAACATTCCAGAGCAAGTTCAGGCTCTGAGCCCTGCCACTGGCAGGAAGGTGAAATCAATGAGCACCCCAGGGGGAATCAAGTTTGATCTTGTCTCTTTCCCAAAACATGCAAAAACTTGGGTGCAAGCTGGTTGTGAATGCTGGAAAAGGCCAGTACATGGTCTGCTCACTCAGGGAAACTGGTGGGCCCAGCAGACCACATATTTATGGTAATCCATCACCATGTATTTCATGGATCAGAAGATAAGGTATCATTCTGAAGATTCCTGAAAGTGAAAGGACTGTGCAAGAAAACAGTTATTTCCCATGGAAGTAAATGCAACTTAAAACTATGGGTGTTTTATTTCTTTCGAGGTTTGGAGCCATTTGCTTTTCCCCTTTTTTCTTCAGAAAATTCCTCTGGTTACCCATATTCCAAGCTACTGAGAAGCAGGAAGATGCCCAAAGTGCAGCCCGACTTCCAGGGCTGCCCCCACATCTCTGCTCAGTGGTGGGTGGGTGCTGCTGCTGTGGCTGCTCAGCAGAGACAAGTTTGTCAGCAGAGCAGAGCTGTGGGCATCCTGTCCTGCTGCAGCATCTGCTTCAGGAGCCCCTCCTATAATGACCCCCAAAGTAATGTAGCATGGAGCACCTCTTGTTCACAGGCTTCTGAAAATGTATCTTTCAAAATCCCTGAAGCGTCATGAAACTCACATTTCAACTGAGAAGCTGCTTTACATCACTAGGTTGAGTTAGGTTTTCTGAAAATCTTCCTTTAAGACTTCTGAAAAAAATGAGTAGGGCAAACAGATAGAAAAGCTAGCTTATTGCCTGGATATTTAGCTCTGTTACCATTGCAAAAGTAAGACAGTATTTACTCCTCTGTCGGTAGATAAGATTTCTAATGTGTGAGATACAAGGGCTGGTTTGAAAAGGGTTTTATTGTTATAACATGCTCAATAAGGAATATATTGGATTTTACATTTGTACAACTGCTTTGGGATTGCAATTAGTTTTAAACCTAACCTCCTAATGAGACAAATAAGAACAACTAATATTTATTTTGTTAATTTTTACCATATTTAGTACCAAATAGCCACCGTGATTTTTTTCAAATTCCTTAGATTTATTTTTGTCTTTTCTTATTTTGCAGCAAAATTGTTCTCTCCCACTCTCCCTTTCTGTCCATTCTTCCTCCATGCACAACTCATGCCTTCTGTGTTCCCTCCTCATTCACTCTTCCAGGAAAGTAAGGACAATATCATCTAGTCAGTTATAGAAACCTGTTTTCATTTAAAAGGGAAGTTTTACCATACTAGGATGACAAGGAGTATCAGTTCTTTATCTGCCATCCTCTGTTTTAATTTCTGTTTCAGGCAGATCTTTTTCTCCTTCTTGATTATGTGTGAGGACTCTTATACCTTTACCTTTAGATACTTAAGTTAAAGTAGCCTTTGCTTGCAAGAAGTTAATGATTCCCCTAATGTCAGTAGAAGTGCTAGAGTGTGTCAGGTAATGAGACTGGAGTACTTTTTAACACAGAGCAGTTAAAAAAAAAAAAAAAAAGAGTTAAACCAAGCTTACTGATGTCATTAGATGAGATGTATCTGTTTACCTTACTTCAGGGTTGTCCATCCAGCTTCTTAATAGCACAAACATTCCATTCCCATGAGCAAACATCCTCTTGAGAACAGTCAAGGATGAGGACAGCCCAATGCCACTTTCTGATTTGTGGGAGGCCTCTGTGGTGGCATCACATCTGTGCTTCTTTGCTCACAAAATTGTCCAGCTGTTCACTGAATCACGGCAGGGTTGAGGAAGGGACCCCTGGAGGTCATTTGGTCCAACCCCACTGCTCAAGCAGGGCCACCTAAAGCCAGCTGCTTAGGACCCTGTCCATGTAGCATTTCAATACCTCTGAGGGTAGAGACCACCACCTCTCTGGGCAATGTGTGTCCACTGGTCACCCACATGGTGGAAAAATCTGTGCCCATTGCCTCTGTGTCACTGGGCACAAGCAAGAAGAGCCTGGATCCACCTTCTTTGCACCCTCCTTTCAGGTGTTTATACCTCTCAACCTTCTCTTCCCTGGGTTGAACAGTCCCAGTTCTCTCAGCCTTTCCTCACAGGAGATATGTTCCTGTCCCATAATCATCTTTGTGGCCCTCCACGAAGATGATTATGGGACTTTCTCCAGTATGTCCATGTCTCTCCTATACTGAGGTGCCTACAGCTTGGCACAGGACTCCAGGTGTGTCCTTGGCAGTGCTGAGTAGAGGCAAAGAACCTCTGTCTGCTGGCAAAACAGCTCCTAACGTGGCTCATTGTTCACCATACTTAGTGGGGTGGAGAGGTAATGCGGGAGCCGAGAAGAAGCTCCCTTGAGAGGACGGAAGATGTGGACAAGAAGCAGAAGAAGAACCAGCCACAATGTAGGCTCTTCCTCAGAGAGGTTGCCATAGTAGCTGAGGTTCACTGTGTTTTCAGCCACTTTTCAGTCACTTCCTAAAAAAGGGTGTCCTCAGCAGTCCCAGTTATTCTTTGTGAACTGGATCACAAGTGGCTGGAATGGCCCAAAACATGGCTAAAGCAGCAGGGATTTCAGTGAGCTCCCTGTGAGCACCAGCCTGAGCAGTCAAACTCAGAGATTGTTTACTCACTGTGACAACAAGTTCTAGTTTAATATCTCTTCTGAAGAAACACTTTTGAGACCATTATAATAAACAGGGCACAACCTACATGAAGGTGTTCTTCTGAGAAAGAAGTTTTTACTGTATGAGTTGTTCTTATGAAAAGAAAACCCAATTTTTTTTCCAAAATCAGAGAATCATAGGATCATTTAGGTTAGAAAAGACCACTAAGATCAAGTCCAAACATTCATCCAGCACTGCCAAATCCACCACTAAACCACATCCCAAAGTGCCACATCTGCACATCTTTTAAATACCTCCAGGGACAGTGACTCAACCACTTCCCTGGGCAGCCTGTTCCAATGTATGACCACTCTTTCCTGAAGAAATTTTTCCTGGTATCCAATCTAAACTTCCTTTGACAGAATTTGAGTCCATTTTCTCTCATCCTCTGATTTGTTAGCTGGGAGAAGAGGCTGATCCCAAAGCTCACCACACCTTCTTTAAGGTACTTGTAGACAGCAAGAAGGTCCACCATGAGCCTTCTTTCCTCCAGGCTGAACTCCCTTAGCCACTGCTCATCAGACCTGTGTTCCAGACCCTTCCCCAGCTTTTTGAAGTATTTTTAAGCTTTCTGTCTTTCAACAGAAAACCAGAAAATAGTTTCTGGAAACACCATGGGGAAAAAAAAAAAAAGAAGAAAATCAGTAATCAGCGATTTAACTAATGCATGAAAGAATTTACAAGGAAATTTTGTGTCACGGTTCGTTCCCTAAGAATACAAAAAAGCAGACTCTGCAATCACGCCGGAGCCAGAACTGGGCGAGTTAGGGGTCGGCGCTGCGCCTGTATCCCGGCGGCAGTGCCGCAGGAGCAGCGGGACGCGCGGGATGCGCAGGGCTGTGCGGGGCTGCGCGGAGCTGTGCGGAGCTCTGCGGGGCTGAGCGGGGCTGTGCGGAGCTGTGCGGGGCTCTGCGGGGCTCTGCGGAGTTGAGCGGGGCTTTGCGGAGCTGTGCGGGGCTGCGCGGGGCTGTGCGGAGCTGCGCGGGGCTGAGCGGG
>VXAD01010129.1:826527-872846 GCA_013399195.1 Dicrurus megarhynchus
GGCTGTGCGGGGCTGCGCGGGGCTCTGCGGAGCTGCGCGGGGCTGCGGGGGGCTGTGCGGGGCTGCGCGGGGCTGAGCGGGGCTGTGGGGGCTGTGCGGGCGGTGCTGTGCTGTGCGGAGCTGCGCGGGGCTGTGGGGGCTGTGCGGGGTTGAGCGGGGCTGTGCGGGGCCGCAGCGCCCTCTGCCGCCCGCACGGCCCGAGGGCCTCCCCGCCGCTGCTGCGTGTCCCTGCTCGCGGTGCCCGCACGGACACTGTCCCGGGACAAACAGCGCGGAGTGCCAGTGCCTGGGCGGGCAGCAGAAATTGGAGAGGAGCTGGGGGAGGGGCGGGGGAGGCGGTGGTGTCAGATGCAGCTGGAAAAATAATCCGCGTGAAGGGCTGAAGGCTGTGGCAAACGAGACTGGCAGGTGACAGTAACATTCCAGGATGTTGTATAGTAGCAGTGTTGGTCCCCATTACTAGTTTTTGACTCGGTACACAGACCCGAAATGAGCACTTTCTGAAAGCACACGCTCTCCCCTGCTCCACTCTTCTCACTGCTGTCCTGCTCAGTGATTCAAGTCTAGAGATTCTTGTCCCCTCCCTCTAAACCTCCACATAGAGCTATCACACTCTATAGGCTCTTCTTTCCACCTCAAATCTCAGTCATGCTTGAACATGACTGTGAATAATTAAATCAATTCCCATGACATTTATCGTAATTAACTGGTAAGACCAGATAAATGACTGCTCCTGACCCAGACATACCCCAGCCAGTGTCACAACAGCTGGTCACAACTAACATGAGCTGCAGCAGAGGCATCTTGTCACCCACCTTGCTTGTTAAACCTTGTTCTAACATGATTATTATTCCAAAACATGGAGCAACACCTCTGGCCCCATCACCATGTGAGAATGAACTCACAAGGTGCATATTTTTCTGAGGTGGGAGTTATTTAAGCTGAAAGGGTGAAGATGCTGAGGAAGGAAGCTGTGGAAAAAGATGGGGATGGACAAAAGTTAAGTTCGATGGGGGAGAAATAAGATATGGTTAAAAGATAGGAATTAATTGAAGATCAGTTCTTTCTACCTGTCCTGCCTCCCTCTGATTATTAGCATATTTTTATTGAGTACAATTCCCACTTTAGGATCCACCACTTTGGAGGTGATTTGAGAAAAAGGCTGCCACATACAAAAGTGGGAGGTTTCAAGAGTTAATGAATAAATATTTAGCTCATCCATGCCACCACTTTGAAGATTTGTTTCTGGCAATTCATGACAGACATAACAACAGTTTTCCTGGCAAAAAGGGTCCTTCTACCTCCCCTGATCAGGAAGAAAATTTTGTAAAGTTGATCCAGAGTCACAGCCAGAGGAAATAGTTAGAAGCCAAATAAGACCCAAATCATAGTTTGCTTTATGTAAATCTTCTGAGCTGTAAAGCAGAGTGGGAGATTGTTCTATGTCCAGGAAACGCCTGACTGCCATATAAAATATTAAGCACCCTGATCTGAACACAAATACAGGATGCATCCCTTGGCATGAAGAGAAAGGTTTTCATCTTCCACAGTTCTCCAGTTCCCAAGCTATTTTCTTTCTGATTAACTCAGACTTTCACCATATTTTGGAGTGGTTTTCCCAGTTTTCCAAAGGCTTTGTCCCCCCCATTTGAAAATAAAATTTTGGAAGCAGTTCCATTCATCTGATAGCTGAACTAGCTTAAATAGAGCTTCTTGGTTTGGTATCTTTCCAGTAGATTCAGGCCCTTCTTCTCAGCACCGTAAGACGTAAGCTCCCTTTTTGCCTTTTACAGCCATTTCCTCAAGTATGTGCCTACACATCTTGATGAAATCTTGGCTCTGTTTATGGCAACTAGACGTTTGTCTGACTGCAGTGAGAACAAGATTTCTCCTACTGCCTTTATTTTTGTATAACCTATAAAAAGATAATGAAGATGGAAAACAGGCATAAACAAACATTGTTCAGAGGCTGCAAATTATTTTCATTTCAGCTTCACTCTAGTTCAGCGATAGACAATATGATTATGCATGCTACATATTTGATATTCTTTACCCAGTTCTTTCAGTCTCTGCAGTTCTTAATTTGGGTTTTCAGGAGGATGACTGATGTGCAGACCATAACAGCAGTCCCCGAACAGGCCAGCTAGAAGCTTAAAGATCAAGACAGTGAATTAGAGCACTACCACTTTCCCAGTGTTTCTTTTCTTGATTTTACTTGTTCTGAAAGGCTCATTCATGCTCTGATTTTCTATTTTGTCCTGCACAAGTCTTTAGGACCTACACAAGTTTAGGCCACTCAATGTCATGTAAATACTTCTTACTATTATATTACTCATTTGTTTCTCACTGTAAGGCATCTGGAATCATGTCAGGTTCAGAACATCCTTCCTTACTGTAAAAATCTTCCTGGATTTCACAGGAATAAAGATACACCACCGCAGAGGCAAGCTGTTGCAGTTTACAGGAAAAGGAGTCACATTTCGTCTTACACATAAGGGTGTCAGGGTGCTCACTGCTTCCAGCATATAGTCCCACATACCGTCCTTTACAGATCCAGCACAGCAGACACTTTGTTTGCATGTCTCGCTCACAGTCTGGTTGCTACAGCTGTCTGACTTTTAGCTGCAAATCTTCTCCCTGTTGGTGTTTAAATACACCCTTCCCTTTTCTGCTGTGGCCTTAGGAATCCTTCTAACAAGGCAACATGAGCAAAAACGTGGAGTAATGCCACGTCAGGATACACTGACTTAGCTTGTACAATCAGCAGCTAAAATTATTCACAAATCAGAAACCTAAAGCAAGGAAATGCTCAGCAGGCCAAATGAGTTGTGCTTTTGAGGTCATATTTTCAGGTGATTTCTGCTGGTGTATTTTAGAAATCAGAGGACGTAAGTGGGTTTCCATCAGCTAAATCCCTGGCTGTGAGCCAGGTGAATGGTCTCTGCTTTGAAAAGGGTGGAAGCAAAATCAGCCAACAAACCAATGGAAGCGGAGAAAGCTGAGCAGAGAAGGACTTGGTGAAAGGCTAGGGAGGGAGCTAGAAACCTGAGTTGCACTGATGGAAGGAATTCAGCGTGCTTGGTGTAGATACCTAACGCATACCTGCCTTTCAGCTGCCTCTGGCACTCCCTGTCTCAAGAAGTGCCATTATTATTATTTTTATTGTCAATGCATGGAGATACATGTCTCCACAAAGAAATCACGTTCATCTTTCTTAGGAATAACACGCAGGGTCTTACTCAGACATCTGCAAAAGCAGACCATGGCCTGTGCATGCTGTGGAAAGGTGGCAAGCTAAATGAAATGTATGTTGGGTGCCTGAATGAGAAAGATGCAGCTGTAATCCACATTTGCCAAGCAGAAGAGGTTGTCAAAGTGTTGCCAGTTTAGAGCTCCAACACTTCCAGAAGACAGAAATGGCAAGGAGGAGACGGCAGCAGCTCTTACTCATTTCTTCCTACTTCCAGTTTTGCTCCTTCATTGCCTGCAGAAAGAGACTCATCACTTTCATCCTTCAAGTACATTGTCATGTATTTACCTTTTTACCTTCTGTCAAGTCTAGCTCTGTCAACTCTAGCTTTATGTACAACCATCTCAGAAGCTGAGGGGGAAAAAAAGAAAACAAAGCAAAACGCCAAGGCCTGAAGGCAGAAATTTTTCAGGTTGCCAGGAGAAAGATGTTATTTTATGATTCACTGCTTATTTGTACTGTTGACAGGTGGCTTTAGGGAATTAATGGAAATCAGACACGTTTTACCCAGCCAATTGTACAGTGTTACTTCTATTTGGTGTAGTGGTAGGTACAGGGTTACTCCTTTAAGGCTAAAAGGTGACCTTTCAAGCTGTAGTCCCTGCAGAAAGGCTTAAAGGAAGCATTCTGGAGAGATGATGTCTTTGAGGAATCAGAAGCTTTCCCACACAGCTTACACGTAAGGATTAAAGACTTCTGCTACTTGGGGCATCCACAACTGCTCTGGGCAGCCTCATCCAGTGCCTCACCACCCTCGTAGTGAGGAATTTCTTCCTAATATTTAATCTAAACCTGCCCTCTTCCGGGTTAAACTATCCCCCCTTGTGCTATCACTACATGCCTGCAAGGTGCTAAAAGGCCTCCCCAGAGCCTTCTGTTCTCCAGGCTGCATAGCCCCAGCTCTCTCAGCCTGTGTCCATAGGAATGATCCTCCTGACCTCTGATCGTCTTTGTGGCCCTCCTGTGGACATGCTCCAATGACTCCATGTCCTTCTGCACTCCGGAGCTGAACACAGCACTCCAGGCGGGGTCTCACAAGAGCAGAGTAGAGAGTCAGAATCCCCTCCCTTGACCTGCCGCCCAAGCTGCTTTGGATGCAGCCCAGATGAAGTTGGCTCTCTGTGCTGCAAGTGCACACTGCCAGCTCATGTTGAGCTTCTCATCCACCAGCACTCCCAAGTCCTTCTGCCCAGGGCTGCTTTCAATCCATGTTCCACTCAGCCTGTGTTTGTGCTTGGGATTGCCCTGACCTAGATGCAGCACCCTGCACTTGGCCTCATTGAGCATCATGAGGTTCCCACAGACTCACCCCTCAAGGCAACTCAGGTCCCTCTGGATGGCATCCCTTCTCTCCAGTGTGTTGACTGCAGCACACAGCTTGGTGTCATCAGCAGACTTGCTGAGGGTGCACTTGATCCCACTGTCCATGTCATTGATAAAGATGTTAAACAGTATTGGTCCCAATTCCGACCCTTCAGGAATACCACTTGTCACTGCTCTCCACTTGGACATCAAGCCATTGACCATCCAGACAATTCCTTATCCACTGATTGGTCCCTCTGTCAAATCTGTGTCTCTCCAGATTAGAGACAAGGATGTCATGCAGGACAGTGTCCAGTTCTTTGCACGAGTCCAGGTAAATGATGTCGGTCGCTCTTCTCTCACACAGCAATGCTGTAACCCCATCATGGAAGGCCGCCAGATTTGTCAAGTGCCATTTGCCCTTAGTGAAGTCATGTTGGCTGTCACCAGTCACCTCCTTATTTTCCATGTGCCTTCTCATAGTTTCTGGAGGGATCTGCTCCGTGATCTTGACAGGCACTGGGACTGCCTGGCCTGTAGTTCCTCAGGTCTTTTATTTTCCCCCTTTGAAAGTGGGACTTATGTTTTCCCTTTTCCTATCAGTGGGAGCTTCACAGGACTGACACAGCTTCTCCAATATGATGGAAGGGGCTTAGCCACTTCCTCTGCTATCTCTCTCAGGATTCCCAGATGCATCTCATCAGGTCCCATGGACTTGTTCACCTTCGGGTTCCTTAGATGTTTTCAAACCAGATCTACAGCAGGCAATTCTCTATTCTCCCAGTCCTCGCCCCTGCCTTCTGTGGGAGGGATTGTGCATGACCATCCTCCACCTCACAGCGGGCAAACACTGACCTGTGCTGCAGGGTTTGGTGCTGCAGGGCCCTTTCCAACACAAGGATGCAGAAGGGAAGTACAAAAGAGAGTCTGTGTTTGGTAATGTGGTTTCTAAAGGAGACTCTATTACACATAAAGGCTTTTGTTTTTAGACATTTTCTGCAGTATTAGGGGACATGTAAATCATGATGTGCCTGTGCTTTTGAAAAGTTCTCCAAATAGAGCTTCCACTCAGCTTCAATACACAGAAGAGTTACCAAGTTTATGTGGTATATCTGCATATTCAGTGTGGGATTTTAAGATGTAATCTTTCTACAGTTTTATTGTGTTTTAGCTAAAATTATTATCCCTGAGTGGAGATCCAGACTTTATTGCATACGTTTTCTATTTCTGTTTTGCAGTTTTTGTTATGACAGCAGTTGCTTTCACTTCTACAATGACTCAAAATACATCTGAGATCACGTGTGGGTTTATCAGCCAGAAGGATGAAGGTTCAGGAGCACCAGAGACATCAGTATCCCCTAAGGTATATAACAGAGAACAAGTTGCTTGTAAAATGTTCCTGTCCATTCCAGAAATACCTTTCCAGGAACTTACAACACCCTAAACCTTTAGAATGTGAGGACATCACAGTCAAAAAAAACAGGGTTATGCCAAATATGGCTACACAAGCTTAGAGGGATATATATCTCATAATTCGTACTTTGAAACTGTGAATAGTCAAGTACTATTTTCTCTAAAACTGGCTTTTTAATTGACACCTTGATACTGTCTTATATCAGCATGCCTGAATATTGCTGGATATTGTAGGCAATGTATCAGTGTAAAAATATATATGAAAATACGTGCCCTTTAGAAGAGATTTCCAAGGCCATGGTGTGTGTGTGTGCCATAGCTGCTGGGACTGACAGGGAAGCTGTACCACCCTCTATTCCCACCACAAAAGCCCATAAACCCCTGCCAGGTCCAAACCTTGACTTAGACACCAAAGCTGGACAATGAATCACATACAATTTTATTTTCTTCTCTTCTGACTCAAAATGGCAGAAAGCCAGGTGGAGGTGATGTGTAACTAAGTTATAAATCAGCTGAGACTTGTGGTTAAAATATTTCCTGAGGATTTTTGTTTCAAGGAAGTCTTATGAAATCTTTTTCATTCCTGAACAAATAAATCAATAATTCAAATAACAAATGAAGGTGTAGCAGCCAAAGTTTTTCTGTCCTTGTATCTGACAAGGCAGAATATGGCTGTTGTTTCTAGGTACTTCTCAGGTCAAGAGAAAGGAAAAAGGAGCAAGGCATGAGAAGAACCAACCAGCCAAGCAAAATGGGGATGCAATCAATTCTGTCCTTTCGTAAATTTACACTNATGTCGGTCGCTCTTCTCTCACACAGCAATGCTGTAACCCCATCATGGAAGGCCGCCAGATTTGTCAAGTGCCATTTGCCCTTAGTGAAGTCATGTTGGCTGTCACCAGTCACCTCCTTATTTTCCATGTGCCTTCTCATAGTTTCTGGAGGGATCTGCTCCGTGATCTTGACAGGCACTGGGACTGCCTGGCCTGTAGTTCCTCAGGTCTTTTATTTTCCCCCTTTGAAAGTGGGACTTATGTTTTCCCTTTTCCTATCAGTGGGAGCTTCACAGGACTGACACAGCTTCTCCAATATGATGGAAGGGGCTTAGCCACTTCCTCTGCTATCTCTCTCAGGATTCCCAGATGCATCTCATCAGGTCCCATGGACTTGTTCACCTTCGGGTTCCTTAGATGTTTTCAAACCAGATCTACAGCAGGCAATTCTCTATTCTCCCAGTCCTCGCCCCTGCCTTCTGTGGGAGGGATTGTGCATGACCATCCTCCACCTCACAGCGGGCAAACACTGACCTGTGCTGCAGGGTTTGGTGCTGCAGGGCCCTTTCCAACACAAGGATGCAGAAGGGAAGTACAAAAGAGAGTCTGTGTTTGGTAATGTGGTTTCTAAAGGAGACTCTATTACACATAAAGGCTTTTGTTTTTAGACATTTTCTGCAGTATTAGGGGACATGTAAATCATGATGTGCCTGTGCTTTTGAAAAGTTCTCCAAATAGAGCTTCCACTCAGCTTCAATACACAGAAGAGTTACCAAGTTTATGTGGTATATCTGCATATTCAGTGTGGGATTTTAAGATGTAATCTTTCTACAGTTTTATTGTATTTTAGCTAAAATTATTATCCCTGAGTGGAGATCCAGACTTTATTGCATACGTTTTCTATTTCTGTTTTGCAGTTTTTGTTATGACAGCAGTTGCTTTCACTTCTACAATGACTCAAAATACATCTGAGATCACGTGTGGGTTTATCAGCCAGAAGGATGAAGGTTCAGGAGCACCAGAGACATCAGTATCCCCTAAGGTATATAACAGAGAACAAGTTGCTTGTAAAATGTTCCTGTCCATTCCAGAAATACCTTTCCAGGAACTTACAACACCCTAAACCTTTAGAATGTGAGGACATCACAGTCAAAAAAAACAGGGTTATGCCAAATATGGCTACACAAGCTTAGAGGGATATATATCTCATAATTCGTACTTTGAAACTGTGAATAGTCAAGTACTATTTTCTCTAAAACTGGCTTTTTAATTGACACCTTGATACTGTCTTATATCAGCATGCCTGAATATTGCTGGATATTGTAGGCAATGTATCAGTGTAAAAATATATATGAAAATACGTGCCCTTTAGAAGAGATTTCCAAGGCCATGGTGTGTGTGTGTGCCATAGCTGCTGGGACTGACAGGGAAGCTGTACCACCCTCTATTCCCACCACAAAAGCCCATAAACCCCTGCCAGGTCCAAACCTTGACTTAGACACCAAAGCTGGACAATGAATCACATACAATTTTATTTTCTTCTCTTCTGACTCAAAATGGCAGAAAGCCAGGTGGAGGTGATGTGTAACTAAGTTATAAATCAGCTGAGACTTGTGGTTAAAATATTTCCTGAGGATTTTTGTTTCAAGGAAGTCTTATGAAATCTTTTTCATTCCTGAACAAATAAATCAATAATTCAAATAACAAATGAAGGTGTAGCAGCCAAAGTTTTTCTGTCCTTGTATCTGACAAGGCAGAATATGGCTGTTGTTTCTAGGTACTTCTCAGGTCAAGAGAAAGGAAAAAGGAGCAAGGCATGAGAAGAACCAACCAGCCAAGCAAAATGGGGATGCAATCAATTCTGTCCTTTCGTAAATTTACACTGGATAAAATTCACCCAACAAAGCAATGGAGACATTTAGGGCTCCTCTTCAGATGGAGCTACTTACTTGCCACCTTTTGCTGCAGCTAATCTTAGAGACTCATTAATCCGTTGGTGGCTTTCAGAATGACTGTGGAAGATTCTTTTTCTGTTTGCAATTCTCCTTTAGCTGTACACAGGGGTGAGGAAGTGAAAACTGTGACAGCATCCAGCCTGAATGTTCCTTACCTAGTAAAGCCCCCAAGGAGCTGAGGAGCAGTCTAGCCAGATGATGTAGTGAGAAGCAGTGAAATGCTAAAATAAACCCAAGATTCTGACCCTGCCTTTGCATCCAAGTTACAAACAGAAAGGTTTTATTATAGTTCTGTGTCTCCCTATGGTTCTAAATAAAAGGAAACAAAATCAAGTGTAAAGAATAACCTGTATCGCTAACTGAAGTTATCACGGCTCTGGCTAAGATTGTTCTGTGGTGTCTGTCTAGAGAACAGAATTAACTAATTCAACAGGAACCCTATAGAGTTTCCTCATGCAGTAGAATTCAACATATTTATTAATCATTTTGATGGTAGAAATGAAAAAAAGAGCATCCTTTAAAAATATTTGCATGCCAAAAAGTGCAAATAAAGCTAATTGCTAATAAATACCTAACAGTCTGTCCTCCTGCATTGCAGGTTTCTAATATTTTGGAAGATCTTGGGTGTTACTTGAATTCTCAAGGAACAGAGAACATCTACCAAACAATTAAAAATGTGGAAGTCGATGTATTTGAAGACATTGAATTAAGAATAACAATGAGCATTTCAAATATCATTTCATGTTTTTGGTTCTTTAAAAAGAGCAAAGCTTGTAAACTTTTTTTTGACACAGAGAATAGGTAAGTCAATGGATGTACTGGATCAAAGGTCCTTTGAGAGATCTTTTCTTTTAGAATGCAAATTGAATGTTTTCTGTGACTGTGCCTGTGTTTGATTTCATTTTATGCATTATCTTTTTCAATCTCCTAATCCTTCACTGTTGTCACCCAGCAGCACATTACCAATTGTCATTTAGATCAATGTACACCTAGGAATCTTAAAACCAAGAACATTTAAAAACAAGTTTGTTCTTTTAATTTTTATAGCATCATGCATGGGGGTCTCCAGGCACTCTCTGACATTGATGAATTTGAAATTTGCCATGCTCACATGAGGAAAAACTGTGACTTTATAGTCAAAGAAACAGAGTCATGAAGAATTATGTGACTTTCAGGGTCAAGAACAGCAGCAACAGCATTCTAACTCTCACAGCCAGACCTGGACTGGAACCTGAGACTGGATAATTGCTTCCTTGTGCAAAACTTGTAGAATGAGACTGTAGGTAAAGCATTTGGCTGTGGAGCTCCTGAACTGCCTTAAGCTCAGGAAGGCCATCCTTCCAATGCTCAGCATTAAGCATGTGGTACTGTGGCTGTAAGTTCCTATGTGCTGCTTGTCTAGGAAGACACATGATGAAAGCATTTCAGGTTGAAGGGCACTCTGTAAATAATGAATACCAGTGTCTTTGAAGGGTTTTCATAAGCACTAAAGAGCTAACATTTAATTGTGTGGGCTGCATGTTACCTTCTTCATATTAGCAGGACGAATACAACTTTACTTTCTATTTTATAGATATATTACCTCTTTGGCTTTTTCCCAAATAAAAGAAGGACAAGCTGGAAAATACACCCTCTTGGTCACAAGTAAAACTGGCAATTACACAGTAGTTGTGCCTGTTCTCATCCGAAGTAAGTATATCTACATGAAAGGGGTCATTTCATCAATAGGTTCAAGGGCAGAGGCTCAATTTCAGTCAAAGCAATGAAGCTTTCATGTGCTGCACTTCAAGCATCTTCCTAGATTAGCATAGCACTTGGAGCTGTCTTTGGAGGCTGAAGTCAGAACCACAAACTGTGTGAGAGTCAGCTTTCTCTAGTCAATAAACCATGCAAATGAACAAATAAAGAGGTAAATGTGCAGAAGCTCTCTTCTGCCCTGTGAGAAATTCCCCTCTGTGTCAAAAGGGACAGAATGAGGGTGGCTTTTTTTGTGCTTTCAAGGCTCGTGGGCTAGATTTTCTTGCTTTCATTTCAACCTGGTTATTCTTGGTGTTGCTAGCTGGGTTGTAATCTGGACCAGATCAGGATGTCCTTTTATATTCTGGTCACACTTTGACCCGCTGCCACTTTTCCACCTGTGCCTGCTGCTGAGTCTCTCACTTCTCTCACAGCTTTTCATTTTACAATTCTGTGGGTGGCAGGAGGCACACTGCAGAAAGGGTAAAGAAAAAGTCCTTCTCCTCAGTGCCAGCTTTTACTTGTTCATTTTCTTTTAAAGCAAAACCCATCAGTTCTGCAGCAGCTCAACCAAGCGTGCCCGAGAAGCTGAAGTTTTATCTGCTCATAAATGCTCATGACAGAGCACCTGCAAGGTGCAACTTTTTGAAAGGCTCCCAGTGGGAGTGGATTTGATAGAGTTTTCTCAAGGTTCACACAAGAGACATCTCTGATGCAAAGGCAACAGCTGCAACAAAGTGCAAGCTTCTGTTTCTAACTAGGGGTGTCCAAAAACATCTCAAAAAACCCCAAAAAGACACATGGTTACATGATATTTTAACAGAATAGAAAGACTATATTATTTTGTCTGGAAAGGGACAAATTTAAAGATAAAATTTAAAACTGCAAAAAGAAATTTCAAAGAACAGAAGGCAAAACATCGACCCAAACAGCTAAAAGACTAGCAAACCCTTCTAGATACAGGTTTAGCAAGCACTATAACTTGCCTTGATTTTAACAAACTGTGACTAATCAACATTTGTTTTTCCCTCTTTATTTGTTTTTAAAGTATTGCTTCTGCTTAACTTCTTTTTCTCTCTCTGGTGTCAGAAAAGTCACCTCCAATCTCTCCTTGCTTTATTTGAAAGCTTACTGCATGCCTCAATTATAATTTTAACAGCTTCATTGAGGGGACAAGGTATTAAACCTTTCATTAAGAGTTGTCATCTCTATATCAATTAGGCTTTAGAGGTAAAAAGTGTTATTACATGTGCAAGCAAGAATAGTTTGAAGCAATGTTGGTAAAGGTCTTTTCCATATCAATTGCTTGGATTGCTTTCTTTTTGCTCCTGTGAATGTAATGTCATAATTACATCTCTCATAAAACCCTTCAGGCTAGATGTGAATCCTTCAACTGGGATCTGAATCTCTGTAGGTAAAAACAACCTCTTAGGCCCATCTTATTAGAGATAAATGAGGAAAGAAATTACAAAGCCATGAGTATTACTTTCACCTTAGCGCGTCACCTTGCCTGCAATGGAAGTATGACTGAGGAAAATGTCACTTTTCCACGTGGAAGCTGCAATTTCATTGAAAGATGACTTAAAACTGGACTCAGTGCTTTTCATTTTGAGTCAAATCTTTAACAGTTTTAATACATTAAATTTTTGTTCCTAGCCCAGGTCTGTGCCTGACAGGTTCAGGGTGCTGGGAATTGTCTAGGAATCATTTCCCTCTGGGTTACTGATGCAGGGTAGAAAAGTTTGATGGTTATCGGAAGTCATTATCACCCCTTGTGTCTCCATTGTGTATCTGATCTGACTGAGCAAACCCCATTTTGTGTACAGACTTTGTAGTCTCAACAGATACTCCACCAAAGGATGGGCTTAGTATGTGATTTCAAAATCACAGGTGCTCCTGCCCAGTAAAATGAATAGCAACCACAGCAAATTAACATCTTTCAGTATCAGTCTCAGGATGATCCCCTGGCGTATAGAGGCAGGCCTTTGGTACAGGCAAGCTGTACATTTAGCAATCAAGGCTGAAAAGCTCATGAGACCAACCCACAACATGCCTAGGGCTGAATAATTTTCTGTTCCCTCCATGTCGAAACTCCTGAAACAAATCACAGCTCTGTAACTTTATGTACTACGAAATGAGCAAAACACTGTTTCAAAATTATTTCAGCTTTCTTAACATTTGCATGATTTTTATCAGAAAAACCAGCCAAACCCTATTTCAGGAAAAGGGAAAAATCAGATTCTATCGAGTGCATATCTGAGAGCTACCCCCAGCCCTCTGTGGAATGGATATTCTGCAAAACACCTGAAAAGAGGTATGTGTGTGTTTATATACATGTTGAATCTCTAGACTTGAAAGTTTACCATCTTCCAAAGAAAAAGTAACAGGGTGAGAAGAAATTACCTCAAGATGTGCTGGAGAAGGTTTAGATTGTATATTAGGAAAAATTTCTTCACTGAAAGGGTTGGTAAGCACTGGAACAGGCTGCCCAAGGAAGAAATTGAGTCACTATCCCTGGAAGTGTTCAAAAAACATGTAACGTGGCACTTGGAGACCTGGTTTAGTGGTGAACATGGCACAGTTAGGTTGATGGTTGGACTCAATAATCTTAGAGGTCTTCTCCAACCTTAATGATTCTATGATTCTACTCTGCATACTGTGCCTACTGAGCTGGGGACATAACTGAAGGGCTTTTGATTGAGAGTTTTTGGAGACGGGCTCTGCTGCTTGGCACACGTGTGCTGGTTGAAAACCTATGTCCATGTGATCCACTTTTGGAGTGCGGCAACATATTTTTCTTAGAAATTTTGACTGTTGTCCTCTTTTGGAAACTGTCAGTTCTCGGCTTTAGAAATGTTATTCCCGATTCATATTTTGAGGTCACAAGAGCAAATCAAAGGCATGTTGTTTCTCTATAGTTTTTCCCACTGTTTTTTAATTTTAATCTTACAATTGTAGAATACTTTGGATTGGAAAGGACCTTTAAAGCTAATCTTTAAAGTCCAAGTGTACTGCAATATGCAGGAACATCTTCAAGGAGATCAGGTTCGTCAGAGTCTTGACCAAAATGACCTTGAATGAGTCCAAGCATGGGGCATTTGCCACCTCTCTGGCAACCTGTGTCAGTCTTCCACCATCCTCATAATAATAATAAAACCTATTCCTTATGTCTAGTCTAGATCTACCCTCTTTAAGTTTAAAACCATTACCCCTTGTCCTATTGTAGCAGGCCCTGCTAAAAAGTTTTCCTGATGTCACTGATAAACCCTCTTTAATTACTGGAAGGCATCTGTAAGGTCTTCCCAGAGCCTTCATGTCTCCAGGCTGACCAACCCCAACTCTCTCAGACTGTCTCCACAGGAGAGGTGCTCCAGCCCTCTGAACTGCTTTGTGGCCTCCTCTGGACTCTCTGCAATATGTCCACATCTTTCTTATGTTGAAGGCCCCAGAAGTGGGTGCAATCCCCTAGGTGGGGTCTCATGAGAGTGGAATAGGGGGGCAGAATCACCTCCCTTCACCTGCTGGCCATGCTTCTGTTGATGCAGCTCAGAATATGATTGTTTTTTTGGGCTGCAAGTGCACATGGCTGAATCATGTCCAACTTTTCATCCACCAGTTCTCCCAAGTCCTTTTCAGCAGGGCTGTCCAAGGTGTATTCATCCTCCAGCCTGGATGGATACCAGGGATTGCCCTGACCCAGGTGCAGCACCTTGTGCTCGACTTTGTTGAACCTCATGAGGTTCCCGTGGGCCCACCTCTTGAGATTTTCCAGGTCCCCCTGGATGTCATCCCATCCCTCATGTGTGCCAAATGTACCACACAGCTTGGTGTAATCTCTAAACTTGCTAAGAGTACACCTGATCCCACTGTCTATGTCATTGATGAAGATATTAGTACTGGTCCCAGTACAGAGCCCTGAGGGACACCTCTTGTCACTGAGGGCCAACTGGACACCATGACATTGACTGCTACTCTCTGAATGTGACCATCCAACCAAAGTCTCATTCACCAAACAGTCCACCCATCAAATCTGCATCTCTCCAGTTTAGAGAGAAGGATATTGGGAGGGGAGCATGTCAAAGCTTTACAGAAATCCAGACAGATGGCATCTGATGCCGTTCCCTTGTCCAGTGATATTGTCACTCTATCATAGAAGACCACTAGGCTGATCAGGCAGGATTGACCTTGGCAAAGCCATGCCAACTGTTTCAAATCACCTCCCTGTGCCCTGTTCTGTGACCTTCCCAGGCACAGAGGTGAGGCTGACAGGTTGGCAGTTCCCATGGTCTTCCTTTCTACCCTTTTTAAAAACTATGCAATAGTTCCCTTTTTCCAGGTGCTTCACCTGGAGTACTATTAGAGCTGAGAAGACAAGGGATACGATTTTGTGACCTAAATAATTTTTCCCATTCTATTAATATACAAGGTTTATTCTATTAACAGGTGCAATAGCGCCTTTCTCTGCAGCATGGCAGTTCAGGATCTGGATCTCATAATGGCCATTGGATGTGCAGCACCTCCCACCGCCAGGAAATCAGAGATGTGGTGTGAAAGCTCAGCCTCCAAGATTTCATTTTTCACTCTTGTCTGAATTTTGATCATGTCATTACCTGTCTAAGAACCAGTTTGAGCATATTCAGGTCATTTCAGCCCACATTTCTGCCTAGGCTGTGACATTTTAAAATTCTTATCTTTACCTTTCCTAGTTCCTTTTTATTCAATATGTAAGATCCAGTTTTCCCACTATTGTTTGCATATTCTCATGGCTTGGAGATTATCAGATTTATTTGCTTGAGGTTAACCAAATGAGTCAATGAATAAGTATGCTTGTAATTGCAGTTGCCCTTATAAAAAGCATGAAGAATCTGGAGAAATAGATGGCATACAGATGGTGCAACATGAATTATTTCAAACTTACATATGGTGCTGTGCAGTCAATGTCCTGGGCAGAGAATGCACCAGCCTCTTCACAATAGGTAACTTCCCTCTAAGGTTTACTTGCATGTGAGCTCAATTCTGCAGCTGAAGTTAGTTGCACTACCCATCTGAGCATGATTTCTGGTCTAAGCTACTTGTTTGTAATCCCTGGAATAAAGCTAACAGCAAATATGATTGCTTTGTCACATTTAAAACCTAATTCCAATAGCTCTTTGTGGTCTCTGTAAAAAGCTTCTTGCCTTTCTACATTTGCTATACATGTATTGACTTTTTGTTCATGCTTTTAGGACTGTGTGCATGGAAAAGCTCTCCAAAGTGTTCTCAAACATATATATCTATATATAATTAGTAATTAATATATGCACTCCAGTTTGTTTGCCTGTTTTTTTAAATAAACCCAACCTGAGCTAAGCTCTATGCTGCACTCTGCCCTAGAGGCGTATTGTGAATCATGACAAAATTTGTTTTGAGACATCTAAATCCGTGAAGGTTACTAATTTCACAATTATGGTAATTATCATTACAATGTAAAAACTAATATCTATACAGCATTAACAGAAAAAAAGTTGATCTAACTGAGCATTTTTCCAGGCAAAGTGACACTTGTTTCAGTGTCTGTGTTTTGATTTTGTAGATTTAAATGAAAAACAAGCAGCACGTTTACCTGAACTGCTACTTAAGGTCGGGGAACCATTGCTGATCAGATGCAGAGCTGTCCACCATAATTACAAATTTGGAATACAACTATCTTTTGAAAACAGAGAAGTTGAGCAGGTAAAAAGACAGGGCATATTTTAAAATAGGTTGGGCACTATCAACTGATTAAATGTGAATCTCTGTTGAAAACCAGGGTCGCTACTTTGAAGGATTGGAATATCAAACAAACTTCTCAGCAATTCGCATCCAGTATGTGTTTGCTTCAGCAGCAGGAAGAAATGACAGTGGACATTATACTTGTTCTTCTACTGCTCATCCAAATCAAACTGCTTTGGTCACAGTTTTAGGTAATTCCAACCCCTGGTGTTAATTTTGTCTCTTGGTTGTTTTGCTTTGTTTTCCATGTGTCAGTTCTTTACTTGGAGATATGCAGTGTATGTTTATAGTTCCCTTGCTAAGGTAAAGGTCTGTTTGCACTTACAGGCAGTCCAGGAGAGCCAAGAGATTAATCTGAACTGAGTCATTCTGGTACCTGAATACAATCAACCTTTTCTTTGTATTGCTTTTCAAATAATTCCCTTTAAAAGACAGTGCTTTTAGAAGTGAAATGAAATGGCACTGTTTAGTTTGATTGTTTCAATGGGATCTCACAGGCTGGGATTCATCTCGTATCACTGTTGGTGACTCAGCCAGTGTGCTACAGGGCCATAATTTTAAAAAGGAAATCTCGTTCTACTTAAGCAACATGGTGGTTTAAAAGCCAGTGGTGTTGAATTTAGTTGAGAGCAGCTTCAGCTGCAAACTTTGTGTCTCAGATGGAAATAATATATAAATAGGCCAAAGTCTGGAAATAAGGTATAAAAAGGAAAGCTGTAGGTAGTACCACTCTGCTGGAGTAGGTACTGGGTGTAATGTAATGACTGGTGTGCCTGGACTTGGAGCCTATAGCCCTGAAAACAAGGCTCTCTGAAGCAGTCACCCCATGTTTGACCTTAGATTTAGTTGCTCTCAGAGTTACAATACCTAGGCTAGGAATGGTAGGAAGTGAGAATACTTACCCCAGTCTCTTCAGAAATAACTTTCCCAGTGCAATATCCTCTTTTCAGCTTCTGCCTACCACTGAGCAGGAACTTCTCTCACAATTTACAATAACTGAATGCGATACCTGTGCATTTTTTCTACACACGTCTTCTTAGTAAACAGGAACATAGGGGTGAGGGTGTACTGTAGAATTAGGGCAAGATCCTCTTTTTTATCAGTAGAGGTGCATAGGTCAGAAATAGTGGCTTCTTGGATCTATAAACTATCAGGTGTGAGCATGGGTGACAATCAGAGAGCATATTTGAGTCACTGTCCCTGGAAGGCTGCGTTTCTGAGCAGGGTATTTTTTTCACTGCAATGCACCAACCTGTAATAATCGTCTGTGCCCTCCCTAATACCCCTGATGCTGACAAAACTTCTAAGGGTTCATTGTCTTTGCTGATGAGAAAATCTGTTTGTTTACTTACATGGTGGATTAAAGTGGGTGATGTTGTCATACCAAGGAAACAGCTGTGCTTCTCTCTCCAAGGTTCTACAAGAATATCCTGTGCTTCTGATCCATTCCAGCCTTTAGCCTAATGTGTTTATGACAATCACTGTGGATGTGAACTTATGCTAACAACGTAGGTTCCATTTCAGCAGTGATACAGATTTCACTCAGTTGCCCATGTCTTAGGGTAGCAGCTTATGAAACAATCAGTGTCCCACCTTTAAACCATTTCTGTGCATGAGTCAACACCTATATAGCTTCACTGGGAATCATCATGGTGTAACTTAACCAAGATAAAACTGTCTCGGTTGGCACACACAGCATTGCTTCAGGAGCCTGGCTAGCATAGCTACATGGATGGGAGGTCTTTGAATCTCTAATAATGTTTTGCAGCCAGACAGCTTTGGTTTGCTCTTTGCTAATTGATGCTTCACCAATTTATCCCACTTTTTGTGACTGTTCAGGTCAGGCAAAGTGGTTAGGCCATATTCAAAGCACAGCAGAGATCATGCCAACAACTGCAGCTGCAGGGCTCTTTGTTTTTGCAGGTCTTATGTTCAGTTTCCACCAGTGTTAAATAAAGAATTTTTAGCATGAAGCAATCTTACTTAAGGAATATGTAAGTTATTTTGCAGCACATTATATTTAAAGCAATAAATAAAGAAATATGAGAAACACGGAGTCTTGTTCGGTCTTGAGAATTTCATCTCACCTCTTTGTCATTGTTATGTGTAAATAGTCAAAAATACACTTAAAGCCTGCCAAAAATTATAAACCAAGCAATAATTTGCCATCTTCTTTCTTCTCCAATAATGAAACTACTATTTTTTCTGAGATGTTTTCCAGAGAAATGTCATACACTGCTCAAGGTCCTTATATTCACTCTGGAGAAAGCCTTTACTCTTGGCTGGTTGTGTTGTTAACAGTAAACTCAGAGATGATATTCTGCCTGGAAGGATGAGGACCAAAAGATGAAGGCTCCATATATAAAATCAATAAGCCTTTAATATCAAAAAATAGAAGAGCAGTCATGAAACCAATGGTTTCTTGTTTTAAAATACTGCAATGTTTGTGGGTTTTATGGGCATTTCCAGGTAGTAAGTAGGCTAAGAAAAAGATAAAACATACCAAGCAGAATATAGGGTTACAATCAGAAGAAAAACACTCAAAAGGGAAAAACAGGTCCAGCAATATTTTTATGGTGCAGTTTTTCACCATGTGGCTGATTAAACACCACCACAAGTTTTCCAGAGGTTGTACAGTCCCCGGAGATACCCAAACCCAACTGGACATGGCTCTGAGCAACCTCATCTAGCTGGACCTACTCTGGGCAGGAGTTTGACTACAAATCTCTTCCAATGTATATGGTTCTGTGATCTTTACAGAGTTGATCCTAGAACCACTGGTATTTTTAGGACAGCCTTCCCCCCACATGTTTGCTGTTCGGTCTCTTTGGGTAGGATTCATTCCAAGTCATGAGACATCTAGCCCCAGCAATGACTTTGGTTCTTTCATCAGTCAGTGCCAAGAAACAGTATTTCTAGAAGCTGTTCAGTACATCTTTATCTTCTGCTTTAGGCTGGGATACATCTGAATATGCCTGTTTCATTCCACTGAGTTTATCGGAGATCCAAACAAGTATCTCAGGTGGATCACAGAATTTTGGACATCTCCACTTGGTGAAACAAATCCCACCCTAGCAGGGCAAATACCAGCAGCACATGGTTCATGGACCTCTTCAAGACATTTTTCCATGTTGCTGTCATCTTGCATGAAATACTTTTAATTTAAATGGAGAAATAAAGGAGCAGCTACAGGACTCATTTTCAAAATCTTCAGCTGGTTTCAGGGAAGGAGAAAGAACTACTGTCAGTATCTGATTATGGTGATTGTACCACCTGGTTTTGTTCCTGTAAAACAGCTGTTATCACCTGGAATACCCACCCAAACCAAACCAAATAAATAATGACATTATTGGCCCTGTGACTCTGTAGGGCAGATTGAAGAGAAATGTCAGACCATTTTGGAAGTGCTCTGGTCTGACCCAATATGCAACTTCTTCAGGCTCAAATCATTTGTCTGCAACTGAACACAGAGACAATAGTTCAATATTGTTTTGAAGCATTATCTTACTCTGATTAACAGGATACCTTTTGTGATGTAACATGGTTTTTGCTCGTGATAACCAAAATGAAAAACATACAGATGTCAAAATACCTTCATTAAGCAGTCCAGCCTTTCTAATACATCTTTTCTTTTATTTTTTTCCTCCAGAAAAGGGATTTATAAATATAACTGACTCTAAAGAAGATTTTGAAATTGGTGAGGAAGAGTTTTGCTTTGAAGTTAACTTCACAGCATATCCTCCAGTCAGATGCATGTGGCTATTTTCCCAAAAAGCTTTTCCATGTAAACAAAGTTACAGTGTGGATGGATACAGGTATTTGAATATTTTGTAATAATTTAATATAATAATGTTTCCTCTTTATATCTCATTTGGATGGTTTACTGTCCATGTTTTGTACTCTCTTTTTGTTTTGAAAATATGGATGGGCCACATGGTGAGACTGGGTTAACAAAAGGCACTCAAACATAATTTTGGCTTTGAACAGTTCACACAGGTAACTTGTGGAATCCCTTTATTCTCTGTATGTAATAAACCCTTTGGTAAGTTATGCATCTAGCAACCTTTAGTTTATATGCATTTTACCATTCCCTTTCTCTCTAACATAATTTCTGGGTCACAGATCTGTTGCAGTTTTCACACTGGATCACAAGTTCTGCATGTTCCCATTTTGTCATCCTGTTGTTGATGATGTTCCCAGTGTCTTTCAAACAGCTCAAACCAGGTCCAGGGCCCCGTGGTTCCCAGGCCTCTGCTAGGTCTGCTGGGCTGTGCCTGTGTCACAGAAACATGCCGTTCTGCTCGTTACCCAGGTCATGGATTCTTCCACTGCTGCAGCAAAACATGTTTTCAATAAACCTGTTTGTTATCTACCTTTTCTGTTATTTCCTACAATGGACTTCTGGCATGAATCCTGTTTAAGGCTAATGTTTTCTCCATTCCCTAGGCTTTCTAATTTCTTGATAACATTATCTAATTTCCTTCAGGGTTTCTTTCAGGGTAGTCCCATGGCTTTGAAGGTAACAGCTCTTACTCACCTCAATGAAAGTAAAGCCAAGCTGCTCTTTTCAAGTTTTTACATTAAAAGTGAGCAGGACGTAGGCAGGAGCTAATGCAGCTGCTCTGATTTCTTCTCATATTCTTAAAACCTCTGTTATCATCTGCATGAAGCTATGTCAAAGCCTTGATTACACTTTTTATGATTTCTTTCCATTGGTACCTTTGATTTTATCCACCAGCTTGTCAAGTAATCTATGCCTTAGACTGGCCTTTTCATCTGCATCAGGTGGTGTATTGGAGTCAGACCTCAGTGAAGTTCAGAGACAGCTCTGTTCAGGTTAGCAAATTGTCATCTTCTGGCAATGGCCACAGGAACTCTGTCCCTGCTGATAAAGTGAGGGCTGTCAGCAAACTTTGATAGCATTGGGTGGGTGTTGGTGACTAATCTGAAATGCCTGACATGGGCTTGGCAGAACTGTGCTTTGTGACAAGACTGATTTTGGAAATGAGGTCTCAGGGGACAGCCATGAGCATGTGCTCATCCTTGTCCAATAGGTACCTCCCTCCAGCTGATAACACAGAGTTGATTTGCTTTGCAGCTGATATGGACCTCTCCTCACTGCTTGTAGCAGCACTACTCAGTTTTACTTGGATGATTGACAGTTGGTGTAAATTCAATCCAGATAAGAATTAGGTGCTACAGACTGTGCCAACAATAATAATATTGAGAACTCTCGAAATAGTTTAGGCAGCTGTCGTTAGTCAGTAAGGTGCAAGGCTGGCCTGGGGTTTATGAGTCCCCTCAGAGCCTTCACAGCACAGAAGCAGCAGTTGCTGAGTGCTGATCACCACGTGCTGGACGGGGGAAAGGCCAGCCTGTGTCCCTGGAGCCGTGTGTGCTGGCTCGGCCACAGCCATGGCCACAGCCACCAAGCGTTGCTGGGGCGTGGCCCGGCGGCGGCTTCAAACCGGTAACTCGGCCATTTGTCTGGCCGCGCTGTGGGATAAACAGGATTTTTTTAATGTTTGTTTTGGGCAGTTATTCTTTGCATTTATTTGTCATCCTATTTGTTTTCATCCTCTTTATTTTATGGAAAAAATAAAATAGAGGGAAAACCACTTGAATTTGCTGATTATTTCATCTGACAAGTACATTCCTTTGTACAAACACCCCCCACAACTATCCAGTTTTGGTTGAATACAAGCATTGGATAGACATGTCTCACCTGAGGAAAAAGAGTAGGGGTACATATTTCATTCAGTTTGAAGTGCCCAGAAGCAGCAGGGAGTAGGGAGGTCAGGAGATTCTGCCTCCAAGGTGTAACACTGCAGATTTCAATGTGATTTTAAAGCAGAAAGTTTCTCGGAGCAGCACAAAAGAGGTCATCACATATCTAAACACATTGTCCGTCTCACTTTGCATATTCTAGTCGATTTCTGTGTAATCCTGTCTCCCAGCACTTCTACTTTGTTCCTTTCATAACCTTTTTCATTTCCTGTTTTTATTTCTTGTAAAATTATCCCTTCAGATTAAAGATCATATTAAATTTTATTAATTAACTCTGTCCTTTTCTTTAGCTTTTCATTTCAAAACCCAGTAATTCATCTCTCCTGTCACTACACTTACAGTATGTTTTCAGACATTCCTTCAGAATTTCCATTTTCTATTTGCTTTTGTGGTCTCTCTGTTTAAGCACACTGTTGATTTTCACTTCCCCCCTAAGAGCTAATGAGTTTTCATACACAGAATGTCCTCTGTTAAATTTATAATGCTTAGCTCACATCCCCTTATATTTTCAGGTATCAAAGACACTGTTCTAAAATTTTTTCGGATTATTTCATTAGGGTATATTCCTTCCAACCTGGGATTTCAAAAGCAACTAATTATTTTTTGTTTGGCCCTTTTTTTTTCTGTCTTCAGTATCTGTTTTGAGGCAGCTTGAAAGAGTTCTGACTTTAAAAAATCCATGAGTTCAGAGACATCGTTAAGGCCATTTCAGATGAAGACATTCAAAAGTCAATAACTATACAGAAGAGTGGCCTTAGTCAAAAGGCAAAATTGCCAGTGGCTCCAAGGGGAGTTTTCCTGGTTTAGAATTTCGAGGTGATACTTAATTCCTTTGTATGTATCTTGCTTAAGGAGAAACATCCCGATTTTAGTTCTCTAGACTAATCTCATTACTGCTTTCTCCCGCTTTGCGTATTGCTGATATGGGCTGTCTGAGGGGCTTTTTTTTTTTCTCTCTTCAAACTCTCTGGTGTTCCTGCTTGCCTTGATCACTAAAACAGAGCTGGGCACCTACAAGATGGTTACCATTGAGTTGTCAGCAAAAACATCTACTCCCAAAATGTCAGCAATTAAACCTAAGAGTTTTCTTGGGTTACTCTTCTAATGTTGGTGAACTGCATGATCTGCTATTCAAAGCGGACAATTGTCCTGACAACAATAACCTAGTTGAAAGCACAGAAATAGGATACCGTCACTGTAAAATGGCATATTCCCTTCTCCCTGCCTCATCCCATGTCCCATAAACCAGAGACTCAACAGGACAGTCATGCATGAATCTTTAAGTCTCTGCAGCTCTGTCTTGTTAGTTTCTGCCCAGAGACTTGTTAGCTCCCCTCCTCACCATCTCCATTGTCACAAGCTGTCTCCCGCATGGTTTGGGTCTTGGTTTTCTGCCATCCACTGGCTCAAAGGCCACAGGCATTAGCAGAAGGCTGGTCTTCCTCCTGCAGAACTACCTTGATGGTTGGTGTTTGATCTCATTGACAATGAACTTATGATGATGGTCTCATTCCTGAGTTTATGTGAGATCTTTCCATTTGGAGATGTTTGTCTCTTATGTTACTTCTTGTCACTATTGTTTTCTAATACAATTTATCACATCAGCTAGAAACTCCCATCAAAGTTTCTTGGAGAGTAGAAAGTTTGATCTTTGCTGGTCTTAGCATCTGTGCCTGGATGTGTTACATGCCTTGTCTTCCAATGGATTGGCAACAAAATCACAGCTTGACAGCCTGCATGCACTCCAGCAATTGTGAGAGAATAAAAGCAGAATGGAATCATTACTGCAGAAAAAAATATCCTCTCACCAGGACAGTTAAATTCTGGGATTTATATTCTCTAAGCAAAAATAATTTCCTTTGTGTTCTTCATTAGAAGATGCAGAATTGTTTCAAACCTATATATGAGTCTTGACTGCATTTGAAATATTTTTCAAGTCAATATTTTGTCCTTTTCCCTTTTTTTGACTTTGTTCCACAGCATTTCATCGAAGTTCTGCAACCATCAGCACCAGTCTGGGATATATGTATTTTATGCTGAAAATGATGATACAGTTGTGACAAAAAAATTCACCCTGTATGTGAGAAGTAAGTGAGAAAACTATCACTGTGAAGATTTGGCAACGTCTGGGATTTTGTCGCTGGTATAAATGGAGCTATTGTGGGGTTTTTTTCCTTGGTATTCCCTATTTCATTTACATAGATTTATTGTTAAAAATGGAGGATCACAAGGCAAAAATGTACATGAGATATAGAGTGTGAGGAAACCCTTATCCCCATTAGGAATTAGCTTTCTATGACATGTTTAACATAAATTTTTTCCTAATGGCGTTTGTGAGTTAATGTAGTTAGTGTGGAGACCCTCTGGTGTGTAACTTGTAGGTTTGGTCTGCAGTGCCTCGTACACTCCTGCCCACAATTCACACACATGCACAGTCCTGACCAATGCTCTCAGCTCTCTCAGTTCTGCCACATGACTGCAGCATCCCTCCCTTGGTCCAGGTCTGGGGGCTTTATTTGTGATATATTATTTAAACAGAGATCTGTGTGCATTTCGTACAAGTTGGACACCCAGAACCGCAGTGCCAGGGCAGTCCAAGGCCAGCTGCTTAGTCCAAGTCAGAAAAGCAGAAGTCAAGACTTCTAATTCTGGCTCTGCCATTGTTTTGGTCTGGCTGTGCCCATACAGAGAAGTGGCTGCTCCCCTTGCCTTGCCACACTGCCATCCACAAAACCGAGGAAGGAGGAGGACTGTGAGCTGCACCCAGCTCTCACAGTGACATGTGGTTTTTTATTTTGAAAACAGAAGCAGACCTTGGTCTCAGCAGATGTAGCATTGCCACATAGGTGTTTGTTGCTTGAAGTGCTGACAGAAATTGTCTTGCAGAATCATGGAACTGATTAGGTTGAAAAAGATCTTTAAAATCATAGAGTCCAACCACTAACCCAGCCCTCCCAAGTATACCACGAAGCCACGTCCTGAAGCCTTGTGTTGTGTCACTGCAGGAAAGCCTGAAATAAGGATGCAGCTGTTGTTCAAGCAGATCTCCTGCGTTGCTGAAAGTTACCCTGCCTCATCCTGGGTTTGGAGGAACTGTCATGAACTGAACTCATCCAAGTAAATGATTTTCTTTCTTTTTATTCATTGCAAAGAGTATCTGAGCTGTCCTTGATTAAATGAAGACCAGCCTGTGACAAACTAAATGTAAAATGCACACTCAACTGTTTGCCCTACTCCAGGGGAACCAGATCACCAAAATTAGGGAAAGTTTTCCTTTTTTTTGTTTATTGCCATCAAATGAAGTCTATAAAGAAGTGTATCTCAGGCTCTTTACACCAAAATAGACCCCGCTGGGTTTATATCAACAGTTAGGTGGTTACAAAGTCCAATCAAAGCTTTTCTCTTAGCCTATCAAAGTTACAGGGATTCAGGGAATGCATTGGTTAATACAGGCTTGATTAATTGGTTAAGCTTTGGTTAAAAGACCTGCTGTGGTGACCTGTTACCAAAGCCACTAAAGTCAGTGAGAGTGTTTCCAGTAAAATTAGTGTGAGTATTTCCAGTAAAGTTAGTAAGAGTGTCTCCATTTCCTCTATTTAGGGCAATGAGTCAGGTTCTAAAATTATAAAAAAATGCTGAAACAGCTTTGACCTGATTTGTGAACTCTGCAATTTTTATTTAGGGATGCCAAAAAAATTATAATCCCATGGTGCAGAAGAATACTAGGTCAAACTTTCCTTTGTAAGATTGTGGATAAACTCTTAAGTATTTATTTTAGTTGGACATTAAAAAAAATACCTAGACTATTTTCTTATCCATTCCTCTTAAAAGGTTTCCTTACATCAATCTGTTTGTGCAGGTATGGAAGAGGAAATAAACCATCCAGCTAGTGTGTTTAAAATACTCCTTAAATCATCTTTCTGGAAAGAAAATTCTGTGACATGTCTGTTCTTAAGAATTTCCAAATGTAGAAGCTAGTACTATGAGTAGAGATGAATAAATTTTATTTATTTATGTGGAGAGTAAATTAGGCAGTAAGTTGATGAATGCTAGAAAAGCTAAAAGTCAAAATTATCTATGTGGGCCTCCTTTCCCTTGAGTATAAAGTTCCCTCTTTCTACATATTAGGTCTTAAGTCATTAATACTCTCCATCTGGGTGTATGGAGGCTCTCCATCTTGAGTGAGAGAAAGTTCGTGGTTGAAATGACATACCTCCAGGGAAAGGAGTTAGAACTTTGGCTGTGGGTTCATATTGCGTTTATAGTTTTAGCAATGGCTCATTTGGATCTGCTCAGTGGTTTGAATGTTTGAGGCAAATATGAAACCAGTGGGAATAGATGAGGTACGGGGTGGGGGGGTTGTGTCACTTGTGAAATTGGTGGAGGTTCCAGAGTTCAGGGGGTGCAAGTACCCTGCCAAGGCAGTGGTGGAGAGTGGGAGTGAGCCCAGTGTAGGAGGTAGCTCAGTCCCTGCTGACCCTGCCATGTCCACCACCAAAAATGAGACTGGTGAGTGACCTGAAGTCTCTATTGCTGACAAAACCCAAACCCCTTCCCTTCTTCTCTTCCAACACAGACATAAGACATGTTTTGAAACTTCCCACCTTCTCCCCTGGAAAATGTCACTGTGAGCTAAAGATCAAAACTGGTCTGCTTCCTTTTTCAGCTGCACAGAAGAAATCACAGAGGGGATTCAGAACTTCTTGCCAGAGAGGAGGTCCCTGGGGTCATGGATTTCAAGCAGTACTTTATATATAAAGGAGACATCAACAACATTCTCAGTGGAGTGCTGTGCAAACAATTCCGCTGGTTCAGCCTGTGAAAAGAGTTTCATTAACCTGTCAGGTACCACAAGCCAGTGTTTTACACAGGTTTTCACAATTAAAGGTGTTATGGTAGAACCTGCAATACTTTTTAATCTGGCTAAATGGCTGACCGTGCAGTGGCACTGCAGTTAAAACACTAGCTCCGTATGTACGCCGTATCAGAAATGGTGGGAGAATGGGACACACAATTCTCTTCTCTAGGCCCAAAGCAGAGGCCTCCCTCATTAAAATAAGCAGAAACTTCAACATATAAGAAGTGCATGATGGAGCCGTGGCAATGTTGTGGACTCATTTTTTGTTTTACCTTACTCATCCATCCCTGCATGAATTCTGGAAGCACTATCTTTGGGAAGAGCTAAAGGCATTTTGGTAGCTGGTGGCATGTGCTATCTCTTACTACTTTCCTGTAGGACCCTGTGGTGCTTCCAGAAATGCCCATGGGATCTCTCCTCACCCCATGGAGGTCATTGCACACCTAAGCAAGATCATGGCTGAGCCAACAGATCCACTGAAGGGTCAATCCCTGTCTGGAAAGCAGGAGTACTGGGAAAGAGACCTTCTTAAACTGCTGTAGGCGGGTGACAGAAGGTTAAGTCCTGGTTAAGAAGTCTCTCTTCTTGTCGAGGGTATGACAGATTATGTCCTTCTTGAACCAGAAAATCAATATGATTATTTGCACTTTGTACTTGTAACACCATATGTATTCCATAGAGGAAAATATTTCAGTTAGAGGGAACATGCTGTGGCAGCAGGAATCGTTTTCATACACCCAGTTATTCGCAGTACAGGGATTTCCTTTGTCATGGATGAACAGGCAGTCTGGTGCTGTTGACTGCAGCTGACACAAGCTGTGACCACTGTCAGGGTTTGAACATTCATGTTGAAATTACAATAGAAAGTAATCATAATACTTATGCTTTTAGAAACAACCAAAATATGAGGGAAGTTCTCATGTTTGCACGCTCACCTACCAACCAATACCTTATTCCTGTTTATGCTCACAATGTTCAATCCAAGGATCACACCAACACCTCCATGCACTTAGATTTATTAATGGGTGTAGCTCTTTTTTTTTTTTTAATGTAAACAGATGTCAGAATTACCCAGAACTGAATGCCTCCTGCCCATCTTGCTTTGCACATGGCTGCACCTCACTCCCCATGCAGAGGAGGCTCGGGTGTGAGAGGGCTGCAAACTGCCAGAACTGGCTGTGGTTTCTCCTTGCATTTTCAGCTGTACACACAAACTCTGTTTCAGTGGGTAGTAATATGTGTCTTTTAAAGTTGCAGGAGCTGTTTCTTCCCCCCTGGACAATGCTGCATTCTATGTCTCTGTTGGATTTTTCCTCCTCTTGATCGCTTTTGTGTTTGCATTCATTTTTCTAAAATACAAAAAGGTAAAAGGAAACATAAATACCTGACCATCCTTCTTTAGTTCCTTTCAGGTTGTTTCTTCTCTAACACTAATTTATTGTGTGTTTTTTTTCTTCCAAAGCAATTCAAATATGAAAGCCAGTGGCAAATGATACAGATGATAGGGCCATCAGATAATGAATACATCTACATTGACTTCAGAGAATTCGAGTATGATGTAAAATGGGAATTTCCCAGGGAAAATCTGGAATTTGGTGAGCAATCCATAAGGTAAATCCCAATACTGCAGCAGTAGTCTGTGCTGTACCAGCAGCAAATAATATTGGCATTTTCTGTCTTATAGGACAGGTCCTTGGTTCTGGGGCCTTTGGGAAAGTGGTAAATGCAACAGCTTATGGAATTAACAATGCAGGAGATTCAGTCCAGGTTGCAGTCAAAATGCTAAAAGGTATGATAAACTCTGATGACTTCCACAAGCAGTGATGTATTCTAGTACCTCCAAAGCAGAAGAGGCATTGGAAATTCCCCTCATATACAAACTTCCAGCAGTTACACCTCACAAATGCTTGGCTTCAAAATAGTTTCAAAGTGCTTTCAAAACCCTGTTTCAGCTTGGAAAGGTATTGCTGAAGTGTCTTCATCCCACAGGACGTTGCATTTTGTCCTACACACTACAGAAGGTCTGTGTTGTGTGGGGAAGTATGGAGCCTCTAAAGAGGAGAAATGCAAATCCCCAGTGCAGATTAGCCTACTGGATGTATTAGTGGCTATGACTTTTGTTGTAAGGTCCCTTTTTGTAGTGCTGTCCAGCTGTGGCATGCCCTTTGCCTGCTGTGTCTGAGCTAGCTTGTTTCCAAAACTTCCAGCACAATTTCCTGTGGACTTTTTTCTTGACGATGACACAAAACAGTTTCTTTCCATCCCTCCTTATGAATAAGGCTACTAAACCTCGAACACTCCTTTCTGCTATGGTCTGGCCTGTGTCCAAGATGTCTTGACTCCTCATAAAAGCAGTGTCCAGGAACAAGCCTCCCTGGCAGCAAGCAGAGGAGGGCTGCCTCACTGTGTCCCAGCTAACCCTGTTCACAGAGTGTTGGAGTAGTTTACACTGGAAAAGATCTCTAGGATCACTGAGTCCAACTGTTAACCATCACTGCCAAGTCCACCACTAAACCACGTCTCTCAGTGACACATCTGCGTGTCTGTCGAATACATTTGGGGATAGTGACTCAGCCACTTCCCTGGGCAGCCTGTTCCAGTGCTTGATAACCCTTTCAGTGAAGACATTTTTCTGAATATCTAATCTAATCCTCCTCTGGCACAAACTGAAGTTGTTTCTTCTCATCCTTTGACTCGTTACTTGGGAAAAGAGACCTATATCCACCTCACCCACCTTTTGATACATATCAGAATGAGCTTTACACTGATACCAGCACCCCGCCCACCTGTGTGCCCACACAGCCCCTTCCTGCCAGCACTGCCATTCAGGTTTTCATCCCTCATTTGCACATATGCATCAGTTTTATGCTTCCTTGGTCCGCTCCTTTGTGGTTGTCTTTGTGGAAGCTCAACTTGATCATTTTGATTCACGTACCCAGTTCACTGAAATCATGAGCACCAAATGCTTGCTGAAAATCAAGACTAAAGCTATTACTGAAACACAGGGTGGCCTTCTCAGCTATTGCATTGCAACTGGTTACTGTATGCCATATGACTGCCATTTTTTTCTCTTAACATTTCTCTGCAACAGGCTTGACTGCCATTTCTTCTGTGCTTGGGAACAATTTAATACATTGCTGTCATCACTTGCCAGCCCAAGAATGACAAATGTTGACATTTAATGACTGCTTTCCCAAGCTTTCTAATGATCCACACTCACAAAAAAATTTAGTTTCCACCTTTGACTGAATCTTTTTATACTTTGGAAAGGTTTTTTTTTTAGGATGTACTGTCAGTCCACTGAATTTGAAATGAAAACTCGTGTGTGACAAAGCATCACAACCATTTAAATTTTTGTTTCTTTGCTGGAGATTTACAAATCTATGTTATTGCTTTTGCAGAAAAACCTGATGCTTCAGAAAAAGATGCTCTAATGTCTGAGCTGAAAATGATGACTCACATTGGAAGCCATGAAAATATCGTGAACCTACTAGGAGCATGTACTGTGTCAGGTAACTTGAAATTGTGGAAAGGTACCAATTAAAACCTCCAGAAAAATGAGGACTAATTTTGCTGTTCTGTGCTGGCCCAAAATAAGATGAAGATGAACTGAAAGCAAATTTAAGGCCATGCATATGTACAGAAAAGGGTCCTTTCTGATTGTACTGGCAGGAAGTGACACAACAGTCCTTCTATAGAAAAGGATTTCCTGTTACAGTGGTGATGGCACTGGTATGAGCCAGTTTATTAAGTGAAAAGGAAAAACTTGTCTGGTGTTAGGGACTTTTGTATATGCACGATTATGTCCACATAGGAAATCGTAATTTTATTTTTTTATTCATGTGGCTCACCAAACAGTGAAGTTGTTGAATGAATGGATAAAAATAGATAAAATTTAGACAGGAAACAAAAGAAACTGAAAACTCACAGGGGCAGGAGGGACACAGGAAAAAAAAGAATTGAGAGAAGTAAATGATAGAATGTTTACAAAATACAGCTTTTTCCTGCCTGCCATACCTTGCTTGACGGTGACCTTCTGACAGAAACATCCACAGACTCATAGTCAGTCTTTCTGGGCCAGAAGTGGTGGTGCCAGTGTGAGGCTTTGCAGGGTGATGTGTGACCACTCTGAGCTCCTGCTGGCTGGTCATGGCTTTTATCCAAGCCTGCCTGAGTCAGGAATTGGATGTATTATTCCTTTATTGAGAAAGTGGCCTGACCAGTGCTCTACTCAGACACCTTCCCTTGCAAGGCGTATCCCTCATACAGGTCCTCTCAGCAAGTACTCTTGGGTTTCAGGTGATCTTCTTGGGGAAAAACAAAAAGGATATTTCCAGAGCATGAAGGTAGCACAGATAAATGGAAGGATGTAGGTCAAAGGATACAAGTTCACACCATCCAGATAATTAGCAGGGGCATCTTTACTGTCCTCCCCATTGCTATTGGAACGGGGAAGGATTTTTCTGTTTCTATAGGGATTTTCAATGCAGTTTGAGAGATGCATCACAAGGAAGAAACTACACAGACTTGCCAAGGGACATTATAGTCAGTACAACTTGTCTACCTGGGAATGGAAGATGCTTGGGATGTTTTAATACAGATTAATCCTGAGGGAAAATGAAGCAGCATTAGGGCTTTAATGGGGAGGGTGCTATAAATAGCAGCAGGCATTTACATTTCCAACTATTTCAGGACCAATCTACTTGATATTTGAATACTGTTGCTATGGTGACCTTCTGAACTACTTAAGGAGCAAGAGAGAAAAGTTTCACTGGACATTGACAGATATTTTTAAACAGCAAAACTTCAGCTTTTACTACAATATCCATCAGGACCAAAACTCTAGGTAAAGCATTTAGTAACAGTTTGATACTTTTAAAAACTGCTGCTGCTTTTTAAGCTGCGTTCTCATTTGTGCTGTACACTGGTGAAATTACTGAATTCTTGAGAATGTGCCTTCACATACTGTAATAAGCAATGCCTTGGGAGGAACTGAGATTTGATTCTCCTCATGGAGACTGCAGAAGACAAACAATCACTTGTTTCTCTTTCCAATTTTGAGAAGACTCGTGTCTGTGTCCAGATTTTTAGTAGTAGTAACTGTTAATGTTTTTCACTGAAAAAGAGTGTATGTGTAGAAGATTATGTGATACACTGTGTGAAACCTTTGAAAATGTGTCGCCTGCTCCAGGACTGGGACTCACCTGAAGTACGGTGTGAACACAACTCTAAGCAGAGAGGATGAATTTGAAATCATGCAAAGAAGTCAAAACATAAATGTGACACCTGGAGCAAATGGAACTGTGCTGTTTTCTGAGGAAGGTAAGAGACTAATTGATTATATCTTCAGTAATTCTGTTATTATTGTACTTATTGTATTATTGATCTAACTAGACTAGATTCCGTGACAAAAGAGGCCTCTTTCTATCATATGTCTCTCTTCAATCCTGGTAGGAATTTTTCTTAAGAAGGATTCAACTACACTTAAGGCCAGAGGCTTATGTTTCTGCTCGTGCTATACATCGTATATGAATATGAAAATACTCTCCTTTATTTTGTGCTGAGTGAAGGATAAGATCGATGTTCTTTGTGATTTAGCTCTTGGTAGGAGCATGTGAAAGTACTTACAACAGTCAGTGGAATTAATCAGAGTGTGAGGAAGTCCATGGAAAACTCATACATTTGATTATTTTTTACAGATAAAATTAAAGATGCAAGAACACGGGTGGATGAAGAAGAGGATTTTAATGTGCTCACTTTTGAAGACCTTCTGTTCTTCTCTTATCAAGTTGCCAAAGGAATGGAATTTCTTGAGTCCAAATCGGTATGGTGAAGGGTAGCAAATTTTTCAGATAGAAAAGATGCTGAAAATAGGTCAGTTTATAAAAGGCAGGTTGAAGAATAGAGCCACTCAGTGGCAAGCTTGAACTATACCTCCTTCCCTGGCTTAACAGCAAAGATTGAGTTGCAGTTTTAGGCAGCACCCTGAGTAAGAAGCCACTGCATGGCACACTTGTGCCTGCTCTGGCCCTGTCTCCTTGCCACCAGCAACCAGGGAGTGTCCAGCTTGGCCATTCACCAAACTATTTAAGTGGAAGGAGGTGCCAACTGGGAGAGCAGAGAATTGTCCTCCTCTGATACCAAATGCTGCAGAGTGTTAACCCTTCCTTTCCTTCTAAGTGCATTCACAGAGACCTCGCTGCCCGAAACATACTGGTGACGCATGGAAAAGTGGTGAAAATATGTGACTTTGGCCTTGCCAGAGATGTAATGAATGACTCCGACTACGTCGTCAGGGGCAATGTAAGCTCATGAGCGCTCTCTGGTTTTCATACCATTGTAAGAATTACAAGGGACTAAGAAAGAAAAGTTTTAAACTTTTTAATTCCTTGTTAGCTTTGTGCATAAATGTACAGGCAATGCAGAAATCTCACTTTTCCCTGCCCTTGGCAAATGCAAATTCTTAGCTCATAATTAAACTAATCAAGCTGGCACTGTAAATGAGATGGTACCCATGCTCTTTCTAAAGCACACTGAAATCCATTGCTGGAAGCACTGGGAGTTGTTTATAATATAAACAGTGCAATAACAGTGTGGGATAACACCATATGTGTGGGGATGTGCCAGATTCTCTGGCTTTGTGAAGAAGTACAGTGTGGACGCCTCCATTCAGGCCTCTCTACACTGGAAGTCAGAGGAAGGAAGGTGGCTCTTCCAGGCCTGAGCTCATCTCTCCCTTAAATAGTGATCTGCAATGGATGAGATGAATTGGCTCTTTAGAAGTGTCTATTTCTCTCTGTAATGGGAATGTCTGGGCACTGCTGACAGAGACACAGCTTTTCACACAGCAAACATGAATCGATCATGCTGGCAGTGAGAACCACGGTGAGTCACCTAGAAAGCCTTTGTCACAGCATGACCTGGCCTCCTTTCCTCTCCTCTGTCTGCACAGGCTCGATTGCCAGTCAAATGGATGGCTCCCGAAAGCATCTTCGAGAGGACCTACACCATGAAGAGTGATGTCTGGTCGTATGGAATACTGCTGTGGGAAATATTCTCTTTGGGTATGTTCTGCAATGGGACGAAAGAGCAGTGTTTGGTTCTGGCACCTTCTGAATTAACGTCTATTCTCCAACAATTTCCACAGGTGTAAATCCTTACCCTGGTATTCAGGTTGACACAAATTTCTACAAATTAATACAAAGCGGATTTAAAATGGACCAACCGTATTATGCCACAAAAGATGTGTAAGTGTATTTCCAAGTGATGCACAGCATGAGAATTTATGCTTACTAGGTCACTGTTTGAATGACCTTTTATTTATTGTACACTGTATCTTACCCAAAATTAGTTGCAAAATGTGAGATCTTCCTCTAAATCTAACAAATGCTGCCTGATCCTGCAGGTTTTGTTCTAAATTAGAAGTGATTAACACTAAAGTTTATGTGTGTGTGACAGGACTAATTTCTTGTATTTATTTATTTAGTTATGCCTTCTTTCACCTGGAAACTTCTTGTTCTCAAGCCACAGTATTTTTTCCCCTTTTTTTTCTTTTGCTTTTTCTCTTTTTTCTTTTCTTACATTTGTTTGGGTTGTTTTTTGGTTTTTTTTCCTTAAAAGCTATGTTTTTCCATATTGACTAAATTTTTGGCGGTTTTTTCCTAAACTTTATTTCTTAATTGAGCTTTACCAGGTTTGTTTCAGTTCCAGGTGGCTAGGGATCCTCTTAGATAAAAACCCTTCTGAGGAAGAGCTGGGGGGAAGCTAATTCTGTGCTCTCAGCACATTATTTTCAGCCTGTGCCACTGTGCCTGGGTGGACTCTGGATAGAGGTAGGCCCCAGGGAACAAGAGAAGAGAAGGTGACAGACAACTGTGAGATCTGGAATGTGGAGGAAAGGGAAGGACTTTGGGTTGGCTGAGCTCTTCTGGCAGGCATTTCAGAGATGTTCTAGGGACACAGCGCCTTGCTATGACACTGCACTGTTCTTACCATCTCCACACAAAGACTGTAATGGCCTTAAAGGTACTGGTAAATCTGACAGATTGACCCATGAAAGATTGCTGGGGGGGGTTTAAATATCAGGGAGCCTATTGTCCCAGTAACTTTAGCAGTCAGGCACTGCACTGGTGCCTGATGAAGCTGAAATATCTCTAAGGTGGTGTTTAAACTCCAGAAAGATTTTCGTGATGTCAAATTACATAAAAAGACTTGCTGTGAGAAGTGTACTTAAGACTACATAGTCCACAAGGAACAGGTTTCGGCCCAAAGACAGACAGGAATTGTCTTCCTAACATTTTCTATGTGAAAGTTGAAAAACAAACTCATCATGCCATTATCTGGCAGCCAAGGTGAAATCCTGGCCCTGATACTACAAGGAAGATTTTAGTAAGGACTCTCTGATGAATCCACTGTAAAGATCATTTCACCCTTTATCCTTATCTTTCTGCTTCTTTTCCTCTGATGCAACACTGTAATTCTGGCCTCTTCGTATAAAATCACTCTGATCCCCGTGAGTCCCATTCAAGTCCTGCAGCTCCATGTAGTCACTTACAGAGAACCCAAGAGCTAACATGTTTTCTGTGCCATGTTTTTGCTTCTGCAGCTATTGCATGATGCAGTCCTGTTGGGCTCTTGACTCCAGAAAAAGACCCTCTTTTTCCTACCTGGTTTCCTCTCTGGCCTGCCAGCTGGCTGAGGCAGAAGGAGCAGTAAGTAAACACAGTAAGATGAACATGTGAACAATGTTTGGGTTTGGGTTTGGGTTTTTGGGGGGTTTATATGTAGTTCTGCAGATCACGATGAGCTGAGGAATAGTCTCCTGCTTTCCACTGAAGTACACAACGGTATCATGGATGAATTGGCCATGGATCCATGTAAGAGCTTGGGACATATTTTTCTGCTGTCAGAAAGAATCCTGACCTTCCTGATGAGGATTTTCTTCCTCCCAATGCCTGCACTGGGACTCTGGAAAGCTGAAGTCTCTCAGCCTGTGCTGTGGGAATGGGCTTCCCTTTTGCAGCAGCCAGTGCAGTCAGATTTGATGATGCTGATAGCTGCCATGGGAGGGGAGCTGAGCATGGACCAGGGGGTCTCATGAGGGATTGCCATGCCATGACCACACAGACAGAATGCTGTATGTCATTCTCAAAGGTCAAAATAATAAAGATGATCTGAGGAAGTCCTATTCCGTCCATATCAGATATTTATCTCCTCTCCAGGGAGGATAAACAATTCCTTTCCAAACTACCCATTCCTTCCTGGGTATCCACTCTGGACTAGACACACTATTTCCCAGTGCAGTGTCCTTGAGAACATCTTGGCATGTGAGGAGCTGTGAATGACTCTTGCCTTTGCAGCATCGTGCCTCTCTGAAGGCTGTTAGCCTGGCAGAAGCTGTGGAGTGTAGAGGCAAACTAATAAGCAGCTTCACAGCACTGTACCTAGGGAAAAAACCTTCCTTTACAGTCCAGCGCTGTTCCTCAAACCAGCTCTTTTTAACATGGATGAGGAGGTGGTCTGTACCTGACAAGTGCCTGCTTCATGGGGAGAAGAGCAGTTTTCCAAGTACAGTAAACAATAACAGAAGATATCTTTTATTTCCCCTTCCCAATTCTAGGTTTACCATAATACAAGGAAAAATGTTGCTACACACCATTCCAGCATCAAAACTAAACCACGTGTGAGCAGGGATGAGGAATCTTTGCTGCCCACAGCTGTGCTCCAGCATAAAGACTCTCAGGATGAAAAATAATCTGGGTTGTGGATTTGGTCTCAGTATTGTCATAAACCCTGTGTAAGATAAGTGTTTTACATCAGCTCTAAGAAGAGAAATTGTTACCAACTGCTGCAGTGTTTGCATTTCTTGTGGACCAATCTGTATTAATGTGACTTTGAGAAGAAGGTGTAATTCATTTTTTTGAATTCGGCAAACACATCTATGGGAAGACAAGGTTTTTTTGCTGCCTCTCTACAACTGCATATCTCTTCTGGTGCTGTGTAAATAGTGCCTAATCAACTTATTGAATTCATATTGTTCTTGCCACATTGCAACCAAACATGAGAAAATCCTTTTTTTTTTTTTTAATCAATGTTTACAAGCATTGACTATGCAGCTAAGGAGAGCTGGTGTGATTTCCACAAGTGCTATTCACATCTTCATCTCCAGATGTCAATGAGTGTTGGAAAAAAACCCCATTCGAGTCACCAGTTTTAGATGTCCAACAGTTAAAGTTCCATCAGTGTTGTTTTACAGGGAGCTCTTAATTTGATTGTGTGTAACTGTCTTACCCTGGACATCTCGATGGCTGTGAAGTAGATGTTGGGTGTCCAGTCCAGGTGAGTTCATTTTATCAAGATTTAGTCACTCAGGTGGCCCCTACTCAGCCAGGCTACATTCTGCAACTGCTGATGAGAGATAGGCACTCACAGTGAGTGATTCCTTTCTACCTAAAATAAGCATCTAAAATAACCAGGAGGAGTGATATTTGCAGATAACCTTCTACCTCCCTGGTCTGGAAAATCCAGGTGGCAGTCTCCAGTTGGAAGTCTCACTTCAGCTGAGTTACAGCTAATTCCATTCATGGGGCTTTGTGTGTTACAATAGCAAACTTAAAAAAAAAAATATTAATTTTGAAGAAATTATCTTCTGTAGCAATTTAGGTGTGTACTATCATCACTCCAAATCCACAGAATCTAGCCTGGGTGTATGAATTCTGCTGCACTAAAATGAAAGTATGTCTCTTTAACTTTCTCATAGATACCCAGGACAATACCCAGAGGCTTGATGTGTTTTCGCTATAGTTAAAAAGACAGCTATTTTCATTATGAGGTTTAGGAGTTTCTAAATGAAACTTTCATCATGACTAATAGGATATATTTGTCTACATCACGGTGGATGAAGATGAGAATATGTTGGTTAATAGGTTTTTTTTTCTCTTTTACATTTTACAAGGTGCTAACTTCAGTTAGGATTTTTCAGAGGCATGTGTTATTAATTTATAACTGTTTGGATAGAATATGCTATCACAGAAATTGAGCTGCTCTTTACTAACACTGTCTGAAAATAATGTAATACAATGATTATGATTTGTATATTTTTGTTAATGTTGTTAATAATTACTGATGAATCCTCAATGTTTTAATCAGATTCAAACTGCTGAAGAGCAATTTGGAGATATTTAGACAGAAATAAAATTTAACATTGCATTCTCTGGAAAATGTATATTATTTTTAACATACCCATAACAGTTTGAAAGTGTTCATCTGCCAGATGTCACTGTTCAGCACTGTTAGCACACAGCCTGCAGTGGCTGGACAGTGGGAGTTGAGTGTCTTGTGCAGACAGGAGTTTTCAGCCTTCAGATTTAGAGGAACCGAATGCTGAACTGGTCACTTCCAAGCCTGGCTGGCCCTAAAAACTAAGCAGATGTGAACTTGGCTCAAAGAGGAGCAGTTGGGAATCCCATGTACTTAAAAACATGCCAGAGAGTTGTGTCACATGTTTTTCCACAAGATTTAAAAAGAACTGGATGTAGATCATCCAGCCCCATCATCACTGCTGAGCTGAGGCTTGGGAATACAAAGGCAAATAGAGAATCTTGGAGCAAGTACAGTTTCTCATGATTCACACATGAGAAGCAGCTCAGGCAACATAGTACTCTGTGAGGAAGAGCAATCAGGAGAAAAACCCCCATGTAAGGGCTGAACATGTGCGGAGTTGTGCATCTGCTTCTCCACATAGAAGAGAGAGATGGAACAAAGCTACAGGAGGCATTGAGTGAAAAATAGTTTCTTTTAGGACATTTCCTTTCCAGGACGCTTCCAACACAGCTTAGCAAAGTGGTGGTCCATTCCTGAGGCTTATGCAGAGCCACAGACAGTGCTGTTTAGGGAGCAGTTTTGTGATTCTTGAAGGGAGATGCCCACATTTCCCTCGTTAGGATCCAGACCCCTAACCTGTGCCTCCAGAAGCACGTTGTCAGGAGAAAGTGATGAATTCCCCCTGTAGTGAATGGAGAGAGTTAAGCTTGTTTGAAGATCTCCAGCAGAGATGCCTTTAGTCTAAGGTGGATGCCTTAAGTTAGACACAGACTGACAAAGATTCAGTAATCATCAATCCAGGAAGAAGAGCAATAGAAGGGATTGGGGTCAATTAAAAGTGCTGAAGGGCAAAGGACACTGAGCTCTCCCTCCTAACAGTAACAGAAATAAGAAGAAACATAATTTGACAACCCAAGCTGAAAGACAGGATGGCGCTGGGGAATCTGCCCGAATTTTCTTTCCCCACTACCTGCAAGAGCACACCTCGGAGCCGGCAGCCCTGTCCCCAGGAGTTCCCTGCGGGATGCCCGGGCACAGGCGGCCCCGTTCCGCCGCCGCAGCCGGCACTAGATGGAGCTCCGCGACCGCGGCTGCCGGGCCGAGGGGCGCTGGACAGGGACAGGGAGCAGGGCTGGCCCTCAGCAGGGGGACGTGGGCCCGCCGCAGTGTCTGGACCAGAGCCACAGGAGAATAGGACTGGGGATGTGAGTGTCAGTCAAAAGGAATCCACAGCCAAAGCCTCGGAGCACTGATGGGACAAGCCCAGTACCAGCACAAACCACTCAGCTCCCACCCTCAGAGTGTTTTCCCAAACAACCATGTCCATGTGTCACAGGCAGCAGGGACCAAAAACATGAGACCCTCCTCTGTCCCGATCAAGAGAAACTGGAAGTGCTTCTCCAACACGTCATGCTTTTGGGTCTGGGATACCTGGGATGGGCTCTGTGGGGTCCCTCCGAGAGAAGCTGGGACTAACCGTGTGTTAAACCAGAAGAGAAGAGCAGAAGTGACCCTGTCATGCATGCTAGCAGTGGCTTTCTGTCCACATGTTCGTGGAGGGAACTGTGAAAGGCAATGAAGAAATCTAAGGTCAAAGTTGCTCCAGAGCTATTTGCAGATGGTTATTTTTTAAGACGCAAAACTTCTGCTGGAAATTATTTCAGAGGCAAAAAATCAAAGCAGACTGAAGATGAGTGGATCCCATGGAGCTGGATACACCAAATCTCAGCCCTCTCCTCCCAGACACTGAATTAGATCAAGTGCTCAGTGGCTCAGGGCTCAGCTTCCCCACTCTGCCGCCTTCCCTCCCTCATCAATGGCTAATTAATTAGACCATGCAAAGGAAAACAGCTTTTTAAAAAGGGCACAAAAAGACCTGCCCAGATCTGTGGTTGAGAAGGTCTCAAATGGCTTCAGAAAGAGCTGGAACCCAAGCCCAGCTCCTTCTCACCCTTGGTGAGCATCCCAGCATTATGGAATGGCCCGGAAGGAGTCCCTTGCAGGCAGGTTGTCTGACATCTAGGCTGGATTCATGCTTCCTGAAATGCTTTGTATGATGAGATAAATAGTGCAGCTGCTCAGGGCAGGGATCCTGCCTTATAGGTCACTGAGACATTAAAATTTGGGTGTTCAATTATGTGCTGGAAAACTATGATAGAGTTACACTCCTACAAGTAGTGTAGGTGCCCTGGGGCACAATCCAGTTCAGATCTCAGGTGAGAAGGAATTTTGAAGACTTGTTTGTGGAGAGAGGTAGGAAAGTGGTGGTGCTCCTGTGGTCACCTCCACAGAGGCACATAAAGACTGGGGTGGGATCCAGTTCATTTAAACACTGCTTAGTTAGGATGAAAACGGACGGGAGATCCTGACAGTGACCCACTCCTGCTGCCATGTACTGCCTACACCTGTTCATGATCCTTTGCACCACAGCTAGGCTTTGAAACTTAGTTTTGGCTGCCCAGAGAAGCCCCCTTCCAGCTGCACTAGAGCTTCTCTCCCTTTGTGCTGTATGCTGTGTGTACATCACCATCTTCCAGCTGAAGAAAACCCAGAAGTTACTTCTAATGACAGCCCTCCAGTCCCACCTGTGCCATGACAGCCCTGTCTTCAGAGGAGGGTTCCTAGAAAGAAAGAGATGTCTAGCTTGAGTTTCCCCCATATTTCTCTTGGAGAAGCGATTACATGATGTGTACTGGGTTCTCCTTTGCAAAAGCGTCCTGTGTATAGGGGTGCCCTGGGTGAGGAGGGAGAAGCTAAACTAAGCCAGGGCTAGGCTGGTCCCTGGGAGCTGAGTCACAGAGGAGACCCCAGGGGAGGGGAGTGTGGGCCACAGCTGGGAAGCTGGCTTTGAGTCTGCCGGGCCCTACCTTCTTCTCCTTTTGGGGCTTCTTTTCAGACCAGAAACAAAATGTGGTGAGACTCATTTTCCCTCTGACGTACTAGAATGAAATAGCTTGGAGCAAATGTGGGATGGTAGAGAGCAGTCAGGTACCAATTTCTCCTTGGAGCCAGAAGGCCTAAGGGTTTGGGTTGGAGGGTACAGGTTTGTCTGTGGAGAGAGATGAGCCTTCTTCTGCCTTTCTTCAGCGCCATCAAAAAGCAAGGTCCCATGTGGGAGCCTTAGCCTGCTCCCTGCCAGGCCGAAGAACTGCTTGGCACTTGCCTGCTTTGGACTCCGATATTTCCTAGCGTGAAATATGATCCACAAAGCACCATGGCCCTGTAGGGATGTGTACAATTATGGTCTGGCAAACAAGAAACCATCTACATGGGTCAGCAACACCCTGTGCCTCTGCTCACTGAAGGGGTTTGTAGGATTGGGCTTGCCACAGAACACCAGGCTGAGGGAGACAGTGGTATGGGGCAACCACCCTTGCATCTTGCCAAGGAAGGGCCTGGAGTAGAGGGAATGAGGGGGAAAAATCGGCAAGACTTGCATGTTGTTGAGCTGGGGACAACGCACCCAAGGGGCGTGCATCACCTCTCTGCTAAGGTGATGGGAGATGCAGAAAATTAATCATTGAGGAAAGCAGTGAGGGCATCAGCCTTCATATTGCCCATGGGAGGGGGTGATGGCCCTGGGGCACACTGATGGCAAATGTGTGCAAACGATTTCACAGCTCAAATTCGGTGCTTTGCTTGGCACGGGAGCCGACACTAGTGTTAGTGGCTCCATCCCACCAGCTGGGCCGGGGCTTGCGGTCTCCCGGGGAGTGGAGTGGCTCTGAAGGAGGACTTGGAGACCAGGGAGCAACCTCTGCCTCGGAGTCCCGGGCCGGCCGTGCCTCGCCGCGAAGCCGAGAGCGTGAGGCTGGGCAGCACCGCGCTCCCGCTGCCTCCCGTGCCGGGCGCTGCCGGGCCCGGGCGAGGTAACAGCGGCCCTGCGTGCTGCGGGGAGCGTCCGTGGGTGGGCGGGGGGTGTCCGTGGAGGGCAGGGGCGATAGCAACCGTGCCCTGGGCTCCCCTCCCGTGACAGGGGCCGTCCTGCGGATGCGCGCTGCCGGGTGACTCACGGCTCCCGTGACCGGAGCAGGCCCCGGCAGTCCCAGGCGGGACGTGCCAGCAGGGGCCGGGCACAAGCGCTCTGCAGGCAGCCGGGGCGCCCTGGAGGGGCCTTCTTTCTCTGTGGCATTTAAAAAAGATAATAAAGCAAGGTAAAATCAAGTAAAGAAAAGTAATAAACTAAATTAAACTAAACTAAAATCCAACCAAGGCTACTTCCTTGGCCATCAGAGGTGTGCCAGCCACTGGACCTGAGAGACTGGGGACACCCTCACCAGCCTCTGGCTGCAGAAGCCTCTGGTGTATCATACGACTTTTTTTCCTTCTCTGTTTACGTTCCTGTTTCCTGAAGGCGAACAGGGCCGTGTGAACTCAGGCCTGGCAGCACCTGTGCAAAGGGGCAGGGCCGGCCGGGGCCGCAGGGCCGGCCCGTGGCCGTGCTGGTGCGGGGCGGCTGTGCCCTGGCCAGGCACAAGGTGCCACCTTTCTTCCCGGTCTGCTTTCTTCCCGGTCTGCTTTCTTCCCAGCAACGCGAATCCGCTCGGGAGCGAGCGTTCAGCATCTAACCCCCTCCTAGAGGCATGTGCTTAAACAAGACGAGTATCAACCCCAGGATAAAAGTATTGGGTTATTCTGCAAAGTAATCTACATCAAAGCCTCGGGGGCTGCCGGCTTGAAAAGATCCAAGATGTTTTCTAAGTCCTTATCATGTCTGTGCTTAGGGGGAGTCATAAATTCCACAGGTCGGACTAACTAACACACGATTCCTCCTTCCCTTCTCTCTCCACGGCCGCCAAAGGGCTTTCGAGCGGGCTTTTTTTTTTTTTCTTTACCTTGCAAACAACCCTCCCGGTTCCGTGTAGTTAAGGTGGAAGCAGACGGGAAGATCCCCCCTCACCCTACCCCGAGATTCTCCTAAATCACCAGAAAATAAATTATTTCAACCACAAATCTAGTAGAAATAAAGACGGTGAATCCGCATCCCCGCAGGGCTCCCACCGGCTGGGAGCAGTTTGTGGAGGAGGGATCGTGGGTGCTGCGCGGCACTCGGCCCTTCCCGTGGCTTATGCGGAGGGGACGTCGCTAACCTGGGACGGGGGATCCTCGAGCTGTGCTGCTCGAGCCATTATCCCCCAGTCCGCGCCAGTCCCGTGGCCCGAGGCGACGATGAGCGCTGGCTCCGAAGCGAGGTGTCCGCTCCAGATGGGAGCACCGCCTGCCCGGAGTCCGAGGGTCCGGCAGCGGGCAGTGGGCACAGCGCCCTGCCCCCGGCACCTCCCTGCAGTCGTGCTGCTGTCTTGACTTCCCCCAGAATATTGTCGGAAATTATTTTTTCGGATCAAGCAGTAAGGCTGAGGCTGAAGGAGGAAGGCGGGGAGCCCGGCGTCTGCCCCAGGAGGCAGCCCTGGGTGAAACAGCCCTAAGGGGAAAATATCGGGGCAGCATGGAGGGGCGGGGGAAGATATTTCCCTGCGAACGGTGTCCGCCATCCAGCACTTGTCAGCTTGAGAGGCGTTGGGTCGCAGTTCCCTACTTAGGATCTAACGAAATAGGAAAAAAACGGAGGAAGCAAAGAGGGAGAGATCGGGCCTTCGCCCACGCTCCGGTGTTGGGGTCTGGTCCCAGGGTCCCCACTCCTATCCCGGCTCTGCCGCTCTGGGCCGGAGCTTAAAGGGAAAACCCGCGACGAAAGCAGAGAGGGAGCGGGCAGAACGGAGAGGAGAAAAGGGGTGAAACCCGGCCGAGAGTTGTATCCTCTCTCCCCAACCTTCTTGAGAAGCCCCGATATCTCGGTAGGGCCGGAGGGAGGACGAATCCTGTGCCAGTCACAACGAAAAGAAGCCCGAAGAGCCGCGAAGGCATCTAGGAGTGCGCGGATCGGGATCCCGCTTATTTAAGACGAGAGTTTCCCGGGCAGCGTGTCCCCATCCCCAGCAGCTGCCACGGGTCGAGTCCGGGGAGCAGCTGCTCGGCGGCAGAGGATGCTCCGAAGCATTTATGCGTGGGGGAAGCAGGACTCGTCCCCATCTCGCCGTCGACCCCGGTTAGGGTATGGCTGGTGGGGCCCGGTCTCCCCAAGTCCTCCCCGTATTCGGGGTGCAGCTGGGATCACTGTCAGAATGGCAAAGTAGCGGAGCAGCGCTCTGGCTGCCATTCCCGGTAGTCGCGGTGCTGCCTCGGAGCCTTATCCTGCTCCTTCACCGAAGCCCCAGGACTCTCATCCTACCCCGCGGCCGACGGCCCCCAGCCCGACCAGCTCGGGCTGGCGTCAGGTCTCACCCCAAGAAGCTGCCACCTGCCTGCCAGAGATTCACTGATGGAGCCTTAGACACTGAACCGGGCTGTTTCGGGGTTGATCAGGGTTGTAGTGCGTTTTATTACAATATCTCCAGAGTTTTGTCGTTTTAATGGCCCCTTTCTCCATTTATGGCATCATCAAATTCACATCTGCATAGATCGGCTCTGTCGGTGCTTATCGGGAGAGGTGATTACATTGAAGGGACACAGCATTTCCTTTCCAGAGTTACATTTTCAGTCTCCTGTTCAGACAGCGCTGGGAGCTGCAAGCCCCACTCCCTCTCCTCGTTACCCCACCGTCGGGGCGGGGGGAAAGTGTCATGGTGGGAACAGGCAACAGAGAGAGAAATTCCCTCCAGAGAAAGCGTCTGGCAGGCATCTCTGCATCCCTGCTGCTGTGCTGCTGTTATCGTAGGGTCGCAACCGCGGGCGCCTGCCACAGCCTGCGAACAAGTGACGGTGTGGGCGCAGGCATGTGTGCAGGGTGGGGATACTCCGTTCCTCGCATCCGGGGCATCCACAGCGGCTCCGAGGGGGCCGTCTGTGGCCTCTTCCCCAGAAGAGATGCTCCATCCTTTCCTACTTGAGCGTTCTGGTCTCCCACGGCCACTGACTCTGAATCCCTTCGGACATTTTGAGAGAGGTCACTGAATTACCCCCACTGGCGTTAAAGCATGGCTCCGCGTCAGCCCCACGCTCACCACCAAAGGAACGGTAGAATGGGGGGAAAGAGAGGGAGATTTTCAGAGAGTGTGTTCGGGATATCTGCCTTTGCAGAGCTGAAATCCGCCCTCAGCTGCAAGACGCCCCGTCTCAGTGACACTCCTCAGTGTGCAGAACGGCCACCCACGTGGAAGGAAAAATACCCCTGGGACACGACCACGTGGATCTCCGTACGTAACACCCGGGACATGGGTGTCCGGGACAGCGCGGGGCCCGTTGGGGGACTCCCGGTAGGACCGAGCCGCAGCAGCCCCAAGGGACCGGGAGAGCCGGTGAGAATGGCTGAGACGGGGCTGCGCTGCTCCGGCGAAACGTGCTGGGAAAACGGAGGGACGTTCTCGTCCTCATCCATTTTTTCTCGGCGGGTGAAAGGTTTCCTCGCTGTGTCATGGGAAAAGATGCGAATATGCAAACGTCGTCTCGCATTGTCCCCGCTCAGGGTGAAAAGTTAAAGCATAAAAGCGGCGGGGGGAAGCTGAGAGGGGGTCGCCTCTTCAAAGGGGACTGGCTGGGCCGGGGGAGCCGGCTGCCGCTTGCCTGGGAGCCGCCCTTCCAGGACCAGCATTTCCAGAGGGTTTCCAAGGAGTCGGGGAGGGAAGAAGTGAGTGTGCCTGGAGGGACAAGCCGTCGGGTTTCCCGCGGGCTCGGCCGCGCTACAGCGAGGGAATCGCCCAGTGAGGTGGCAGGCTTTGGGAGGAGGTTGATGGTTTCCCCCCTTGAGGAGAACCATCCCCTGCCTCGGTCCCAACCTCCCCCGGGTGGCGGCATGATCCGGCCTCGCTCCAGGTGGGTCTGAGGGCAGAGGGTGTTTCAGACGAAGGCACCCCCAGTCCTCGTCCTTTCCCGGACCTGCTGGGCGCGCCCGACCTCGAATCTCTGCAGGCACACGCGGAGGAAGGAGACAGCGCCCTTGGAGGGGGGGATTTCTCCTCTTACCTCGCCTTCATCGCCCATGACCGAGTGGGAGCGGGAGCGGGAGCGGGTGGNTGCCTACAGATCGGCCGTGATACAGGGCTCCCATATTCCCACCCTCGCCCTTAGATCTCCCTCTCTGTCTTTTGCAAGTCTCTTGATTTCATCCTTTGAACCTGTGATTGGAGGTTAAAGTGCACCAGGTTGCAATGGAAGGAGGAAGCTCTTAAACAATA
>VXAD01010129.1:873622-885128 GCA_013399195.1 Dicrurus megarhynchus
CCCCGGCCCGGTGCGGCACCCGGGGGGGCTTAACCTGGCGGCGCAGAACTTCGTTGGTGCCCCGCAGTACGCGGACTACGGCGGGTACCATGTGAACCTCGACGGCGCCCAGTCCCCCGGGCCGGCCTGGCCCGCGCCCTACGCCGCCCCGCTCCGCGACGACTGGGGTACCTATGGCCAAGGGGCGCCGCCGGCCGCCGGCGCCGTCCACGGCCTCAACGGGGGATCCCCCGCAGCCTCCATGGCCTACAGCCCCGCCGACTACCACCACCACCACCACCCGCACGCCCACCACCACGCCGGCCCCGCGCCCCACTGCTCCGCCGGGGTCATGCAGCCCCTCAACGCCGCCAGCGCCGCCGCCAGCGCCGCCCCCGAGCCGCTCTCCCCCGGTGGGCAGCGCCGCGGCCTCTGCGAGTGGATGAGGAAGCCGGCGCAGCCCCCGCTCAGCAGCCAGGGTAAGTGCGGGACGAGGCCGGGCGGGAGGCGGCTGCCCCGCCGACGACTCCCCCGGGGCGCCGCCGGCTCCCTGTACACCGGGCAGCCCGGCAAAGCCTTTTCTCGGGGAGAGCTCCCAGAAACAAATCCGCCCGAGGGTCGGTCCTCGGGAGAGCAGGACTGCCGGGCTTTGCCGACAGCCAGTCCGCGCTGCTGAGTGCCGGGCCGGCAGCGGTAGGAGCGGCGCTCTGCCGGTGAGCAGCCTCTGCCGGCCCCGGGGGCTCGGTGCCCGGGGGTGCGCTCCGGCGGAGCAGGGTGGAATGGCCCGGAGCCCGAGGAAACGCTCGCTCTTCCTCCCACCGCTCCGCTCTCCTGCTTATAGCCACTTAGAAGATTTTTATAACCAATTATAGTCATATAAATCATCGGCCGGTGTCGTTCCGCATTTGTTTCTGAGTCACTGGGCGCCTGCCCTTTATTAAGGTCTCCGTGCGGCCAGGCCTCCCGAGCGACAGCGGTGACCACTTGCCCGCCCGATCCCTGCGGGCCGGGCCGTGCCCCCGGCCGGGCCGTGCCGGGCCGTGCGAGGGCGTGCCCTCCCGGGTCAGGCCGTAGCCGGCGCCGCGCTCCCTTGTGATGTTAATACCCCCGCAGACCCTCTCTTTTATTCCCACCGTGCATCTGCCAGGGGACATGCGTGTCCCGCGCTTTGATATACGCCTTCCACGAGTGCTGTCTATCCTATCCTATTTTCCTTGTTTTTTCTTCTTTTTAAATTTAAAAAAAATATTTATATATAGGGTCCAGAAAAAAAAAATAAAAGTATGACGGCGTTCGCAGTGAATAGTGACATGGCATTCCCCTTTCATCCCCTGCCTTGCGTGACCGACGGCAGGGCCGGCGGGTGTTCCCCGGGCGGCGCGGAGCGGGAGCCCCGGCTACGCCTGTGGCCGCCGCGCCCCGGGGGAAAAGCCTCGGTGCCCCGGTGCCGAGCGCTGGCACAGCCACGTCCCGGGTCCCGGTGGCGGTGGAGCTCTTACAGGCCCACCGCGCTTCCCACAGCAGCCAGTGGTGTTCCCACAGTTTGGGCTTGTGCGGTGGTGGCCGGTCCCTTGTCTCCATTCAAATTCTGCCTTTGGAGCCAGTGTTTATGTTAATGTGCAGAGCTGGGGGGATGAAAGCGCCTGCCGCCATTTGTTCAGTAGTGGTAATTCAAACAGAATGTGGCTGTCATTAAGGCTTTGAGAAGGGTTTTTCTTTGATAAGATCTCCTTGTCCTGCATTGTTTGGGATTGTGTTCCCTATTCACTGGCTCTGGGGAGTTTTCTCTGATCAGGCTTGTATCTTTACAGGGTGCTTTTGTTGTGGTTTGCAGAGAGTTTACCTGAACAAAGTCAGCCTGCTAGCCATTAAGCACCTTGGGGGCAGAGACTCCCCGCCTCGGCTCCCTGGAGAACGGGAGGGCCTGGGACACAACCAGTTAAACAAGAAACCCTCGGGGAAAAGGAGGTCAGCGACTGCGGCGATGCACTCTCCCCGGCTGCTCGCTGGGATTAGCCTTCGGATTCCCTTGGGTTTTCCGTGTTTGGTTTGGTTTGGGGTTTTTTTGTTTGTTGGCTTGGGTTGGGGTTTTTTTAACTCTGAAGTTGCACGTCACACTTCCAGGCTTTCCAAGTAATCCCTTTAGCCCCCATGCCGGAACAGAAAAGGGGGAGCCGGGACGGTTCACGAGTGGTTCCCCGCGGCCGGTCCCGATTCTCCACCCTTAGATCGCTGTTTCTCGTTAGAAACGAAATCACCGTGCCCTGAATGGGCCTTTGCTCTCTTTCCCTTTTCCTCTTTCTCCATAAAAAGTTTATTGTCGCTCGGGAAGGCAAAACAAAACCAAAAAGCCAACAAGTGCACAGTAAAGTTGTCCCCGAGCAAGGCAGGGATGTGCGGTGGGGCCAGGGCTGGCAACAGGGGCTGGGAGCCTGCGCCCGCCGGCATGCCCGGCATCGGTGTCCCATGTCTCCAAGGAACTGCGGAACGTCTCCTCTCCTCTGCTGCGCTCAGCAGAGCCCAGGACAGGGGGAGGCGAGTAGCCAGCCCGGGCGGGGGGGATAGGACTGCTCCTGATCGCTCTGCACCGCAGAGAGGATGGCTGCACTCAACTCTGCCCTTTGGCTTTGACTTTCTCAACCCTGGCTTTGTGCTCCGCAGTTAAAACCAGGACGAAAGACAAGTACCGCGTCGTGTACACCGACCACCAGCGGCTGGAGCTGGAGAAGGAGTTTCACTACAGCCGCTACATCACCATCAGGAGAAAAGCGGAGCTGGCCTCCAACCTGGGGCTGTCGGAGAGGCAGGTCTGTCCCAGGAGTGGCGCTCCCCACGCTTGCCACGTGTGGCCGGGCTGCGCGGGGGCAGGGATGCGCGGGACGGGGCTGCGCGGGGGCGGAACGCGCGGGGTTGGGATGCGCTCTCGGTGAGAGCCCCTGAGAGGGGGATACATCCCCGGCGAACTGCTGCCCCTCACTCCCCTGTCTACCCCCCGGCAGGTGAAAATCTGGTTCCAGAACAGGCGGGCGAAGGAGAGGAAGATCAACAAGAAGAAGCTGCAGCAGGCGCAGCCCGGCGGCGCGGAGCCCCTCAGCCCCAGCGCCTCCTTGCAGGGTCCCGCGGCGGGGGCGGCCGCCGCCGGGCTGGGCCCCGCCGCCCCGCAGTGACAGCGGCCGGGGACAGCGGCGCAGGGATTGCTGGAGGACGCAGCGGATCGGGCCGGGCCGGGGGGCACGGTGGGAGCGGCCCCCTCGATGCACTACACCGCCCCGCGGGGCCGGCCGTGTGTACAGGTGTACAGTGTATGTGTCTCGTCGTCCGGGGGAAGCGTGTCCATCGCTTTATTAATATTATTATTTTTATGTTTGGGTGCTTTTTTTTTTACCCTGGAATTTGTTAGATAAAGTGGGGGCACTGCCTACCAGTCAACCCCCGGTATATCTCAGGGATTGGTCCAAAAGACCTTAGAAATGTTGTTGGGCTAATGATGAATTTAGCAGGAAAAAAAAAATTAAAGCACATTTTTTATTTTATATTTTATTTTATTTTCTTCTTGCAACCATGAATATGCAAAATGTTCATTCTGCCCTAAGGGTCAGAGCAGACAAGATAAGGCACTGTTTAAACGTTCAGAAGTGAATTGCTTAACGTTAGACACTTGTAAAAGAGCCCATAAATCCAGTGCAGATAGTCATCCATCCAGATTTATTAGCTGCAGTGCAGAGAAATGGAAAGAATTTAGTCTCTTCTGAGAAAGGTGTCCTGTCATGCTGGAGTGAGGAGCCTTGTTTGCGTGTGCAATGTCCCCTTGGTTAAACTATGTGCTGTTTCTCACATCCTTTCAATTTCTGTCTCGTTGGTGGGGGGGCAGGGTGGGTTGGTGTTTCAGTTGATTTTCCAAAATTCCCTTGATTTTATCAGCTTTATGCAGGCTTCATCACAGCTCCATCAGAAGCAGAAATCCTCAGAGGAGCTCTGTGCTATATCAGAGCCCACTTTGCACAGGCTGTGGCCCCTTTCCACATGCTGGCTAGATGGAGGAGACCAGGGTAGAGATGCCAAAAGACTCACTTAGCCAGAGATGAAAACAAGAAAAGTCCAGCTGATTTGGCCAAATCGCCCTGGCTGTTTGCCATATGTATTTCTTACTTAGGGATGGGAGAAGCCCAGCTGTGAAGTGAGGCCAAGCTGGAGCAGTCATGCTACAGCCAGTGCCCTTGGCTGGGTGTGGAGCCAGCTCATGTGGGCCTGGGCCCTGGCAGAGATGGGAGCACTGTCCAGCCCCAAACACTTTACCTGGATTATTGATTTCCCTGGGATTTAGGCCCATGCTGTTCAGTTTTTCTCATCAAATTTAAGTTATTCCATTTGCCTTCTTTGGGGCACTTTGGTTTTTTCCTTGTTGAAGCTTTTCTTATCTTTTGTTAAAAGCCAAAGCCAAATACCAGTAGCATCTGCAGAACTGCATGGGGAGAATGGTTTAGTCAGGGCCTGACCCTACTGACAAGGCAGCTCTCTCTGCCTGAGGGAACTTGGGGAAATTGAAAGCACCAGCCCAAAAGTCTCTGCACTGCATTTTGTCCATGTGCAGCTCCATGCCTTGCTGGGCCAGGGGCTGGCAGTCCAACAGCAGACATGTGGTTATGCAAACCTGATCCAGGGCTCCTATGCCTGGGAGAAGACCTTGGTGGGAGGCAGCAGCTCTGGTGCAAGGAACCTGCTTGATTTTCTGCTGCTTATGTGGTCTCTGAAGTGGGTTTGGCCAGGAGGCATGGGTGCAGCACCAAGGCAGTTACGCTCATTGCACATGGGCTTGACACACATCACATCCTGCTGGGTCCAATGTCCGTGGTTCGCTCCTGATCAGGGGGACACAGGAGCCAGATTCATCCTTCTGCAACTCTAAAGGGTCCTTGGATCATTCTGGAGGAGCTGCTGGGGACAACTAGAGCTGAGCAGCACCCAAACCGAGGGTCTTGGCTCTGCAGCAGCAGCCCTAAACCAGCGCAGAGCAGTAGCACCAGGGCTCTCCGAGCTGGAAGGGCTTTGCAGGCGCCACGACCCACTCCTCCCTCCGCGCTGTCCCCGGGCACGAGGGCTCTTGGGCGGCAGCAGCCAGGGCGCAGCAGCCCCGGGCGGGGCCGCCCCTTCGAGGATGTCCTCTGGCGCCCGGGGCCACCCCCGCAGCATTGATCCCAGCCCGGCTGCTGCCGGAGCTGCTGCGCGTTGCTGCGATACGCCTGTCAATAAACCCTGTTTGGATTGTAGAGCAGAGCGCAAGGTTTGTTTGTTTAGTGGTTAGAGGTTCAAAAGTCGGCATTGTCCCACTGCAAATGAGCACAAGTTTTTTCTCCCTAAGGAAAAGCTGGCTGTGCTGAGTGGGAGGGAGAGATATCGGTGGGCCCTTTTATTTGCTTCCAGGAATAATTAATGGCAGTGAGAAAAAAGATGACCACAGAGTTATGAAAGACCATCAATAAGTAAATTAATCACAAAGGACCTGGGGGTGTAAGAGGTGCTGCTTGCTGTGGTTTTGTTGGCATTGACCCATGCCCATAGGGCTGGGGTGACACGGAGCTGGCAGAATCCAGGACTCCTTACTGCAGTGGTGGCACACAGTTGCCCCTGGCACCAGCCCAGGCCTGGCAACATTTGGGACAGTCCCTGTAATCTTTCAGTACTGTGCTTCATGGGTTGGGGTTTTTTAATACTGGAAGTGTGAAAATTTCTTTCTTGCCTATAGGACTTTTGAGAAAGAGAGCTGCCCTCGTTGAGGTGAACTGCTTCATGTCCACAGAAGTTTTTTCTCCTAAAAGTTCGTTAGAGATATACAAACAAGCCTGACACCTTTTAAACATCCCCGTTCCAGATCTCTTGCTCTCTCTGTTAGCAAGCATTCATTTTCTGAGCTCTCCTCAAATCCTTGACTCTGGCAATGCAGAACTCAGATTTCTGAGTGTAAGAAGCAAGTAACCAAGCAAATCATATCCACTCCAATTTCAAATATGTCCCATCTCCCATTCCCAAGCAAGCAAACCACCAAACTTCTGCCTTCCTTTATATTCCTCATGCACCATAAAGGAGTGTGAAAAGGAACAAATTGGGTAGCCTGTTTATTTGATTGAGTATTTACAGGCACCCGGATCAGTCCGGAGCTGAACCATGACATTGAACTAGATCTGTTTGTCAGAGGTGACACCCCCGATCAACCCATGGGTGTTTTCAATTCTCACAGAGCTCCATGCTGTCCTGCAGCAGCAAGCCAAACAGATTGGTGGGGCTCAACAGGTCAGAACTGCTGCACCTTGCTTGCCTGACAGGGGCTGGAGCAGAAGTCCATGAAAAAAAATCCAGGAAATCAGAAGGTTTGGCCCCAAATTTGCAGGATGGAAGTCCCCTGCTCTCCCTCTCTTGTCAGATTTTCCTGCTGCTATCACTGTACAATAACAAACCAATTAGGATTCCTTCTCTTGGATTAACTCTTAAAATACCAGTTTCTCAAGAAAGCTCTGAGTTTGGGGCAAGGGACGACATATGTGTCATAACCCATCATCATGGGAAGAACAGTAAGGTCCATAGAGGACTTGGATAACATCTAGAGCAAATGTCTGCTTCCTCCTATCTGGAGTATCTTTAAGGGCACTTCGTGTGTCCTCAGTCTGATGGTTGAGCACTCTGGATCTGCAGGATGAAGACAGTAAGTTTTTAAAAGATAATAAAAATAAAAATCTTACATTAGGAGTAAGCAACAACTTCTGACACATTCTTCATCCAGCTTTTTGCCCGCACAAGTGACCTCTGTGAGACAGGCTGTTTCCATCTGTGGATGAAGCAGTGGCTAGAAGTGCACATCCCAGCCATCTAAGAGAGGGCAGAGCCCATCCTTCAGAAACTGAGGGGGGTTTGCTATGGCTGACTGAAATCATGGCTCCAGAGAACTGTGAGGCCATGGGTTTCTCTTTGCTATTCCATCAGCAGTTGGTGTGGAAGAGGAAATCATGAAGCCTACAATTCTATTGACACATCTCTGCTGTGTCATAGCCAAAATTCATGACCAAATACTTCCCCTCCGTCCCACACAAGTAATGGAGCTGTGTGCAGCTAGAGCTGAAGGCAAACCTTGAACTGACGCCAGAGAAGCAGCACTGAGGCCTTCCAGGAAGCAAACAGCTTGTAAATGGTAACAAAAGTCAGCAGGACACAAGTCCGTGGAGAGCAGCCCAGCTGCACACGTAGCTCAGCAAGAGAACAAGGCCACCTTGGAGTGAGAGGTTGTGGCATGTGTGGCCTGATGCAGCAGTACAGGTGCCAAGGAGGTGCCTGCTAGGAACCTCTCTAGCAAAACAGCTCTGGTTACTGTCAGAAAGCCATGGCAGAGAAGTGTCAGGAACCTCTGGGGACAGATGGGAACGAACTCTCCCAGAAGCATTAGCAGCCTTCTGGGCTTTGCTCCAGAACAGCTCTTTGAGGGAGCAGCATGTTCCCACTGTCCTCGCTGATGAGGAAGGGCTGTTTCCTTCTCACCTGCATGTTCTGCCATGCTGTGACTCAGGTGAACACAGTTTCTTCTAATTAATGCCACAGCTTCTGCAATGCCCCCAGTTCCCTTCTCAGTTTTTGACACTTTCAGATGTCAAACTTACCCTCCTTGAAAGAGGGCAACAGAGTTACTTGCAAAGAAATAGGAAAAATTCGAGCTATTCACAAAAACAAACAGTTTGTTGCCAGGAGACTGGAATTAGAGACCTGGGAATCCCTTTCAATCCCTGCATTTCTAAATTGAGGTATCATCTGTTTAGGAATGACACCCACTGGATCCCCTTGCTTCAAAGTAGGTACAGGAAAACAGAGCATGAAAACTCATGGATGATTCTCATTACATGTTCACACGGATGTCTAGATACTAATCTGTGGCATTCATTATGCTCCAGTCCAGGTAACCATTGGCAAGTAACAGGAATAATTTTTTCTTTGCTCCTAATTTCCTCTAATTAAAAGACTAACTAAGCTAACATAATATCTAATGTAATCTGTATAATAGATAATCTATTTAATGTAAGATCTAACCTATTGGTCCAGGTAGATGTTTTGATTCAATTTTTCAAATTAAGGGAAGTTCATCATTACTTTTCTTCAATGTGCTCCACAGAATCATAGAATAATGTGGGTTGGAAGGGACCTTTAAAACTCATCTAGGTCCTACTGCCCTGCAATAAGCAGGGACATCTTCAAATGGATCACGTTGCTCAGAGCCCCATCCAACCTGACCTGGAATGTTTCCAGGGATGGGGCATCCCCGCCTCTCTGAACAATCCACGCCCTTCATGCCCTCTCTGAGAAACAAGTTCCAGTGTTTCGCCACTCTCATTGTAAAAGGTTCTTCCTTATATCTGGTATAAATGTAGCCTCGTTTAGTTTAAATCTCTAAAGCTCATTTCCAACCTGCTGATCCCTAGCACTCGAGCTGGACTGAAGAAAATTAGAAAGATGCCAAATGTAACATCTGCCCCTCAGTGCCCCCGCAGCCAGCTGCAACAGGCGAGGTTGGGGGAAAAAAACACTGCTTTTAGTGCTAGTCCAAAAGAAGAGAACAAGCCAAACAGAACACATGGAACTTCCCTGCTTTCAGCATTCTGCTTCCCTTAGTCACCCAGGTATTTTTGGGCAGCTGTCGCAAGTTTGTGCAGTTTTGTTTTTGAGTCAGATCCTGTCCCCCTGACATGTCTTGCTGCCTTCCACAGAGTCACAGCCTGTCCTGCAGATAACTTGCATAGACCCAAAGACCTTTGTGAGAGAAAAGCTGCCTTATCTCTTGCATTCTTTGGAAAGGGATGTTCCTCACTGCTCTGTCCCTTCCTCTGCTGGCACACAAGACAAGACTTCAGCCCTGGAAACCAAGATTGGTTGTGGTCTAATTTTTCCATGCCATGGTCTGACCATGCAAACAGAAAGATCAATTAGGGCTACAACACTTGCTTGGTCTCTTGCCTCCCTGAGTGACAACAGCTAGGGCTTTCAACAAAGGCTTGCTTGTAATCAAGTCCTTGGAGAACATCCTGATGCAGAACTCAAACAGAAACCAGGTGCATGATTCAGGGCATTCCACGATCAGGTGGGTCTCAGGATTTTTAAGATCACAATTCTGTTTTTAGGCACCTCAAGTGCAGTATGGGCAAGACATGGACACCAAGCAGCCTTCTGAGCCTCCAAAGGCATTTAAACTCCTAAAGCAAGCAAGACTCAAGAGCCATAAGTATCCAAGATTTTTCTTCCTTTTTCCAGAGTTTGAAAATGAGCCAATTACTCTCATGGAGATTGTTGGAAGTGATATAAAGAGCTGTGCAACAGTTAACTACTGAGGTGTCTTTAAAGATAACTCAAGCTTTTGATTATGTTTTAGGGAAATTCCAGTACTCTCCTGATCTAGGGATTTTTTCGTTATTTGCAAAATTTCAGGTGAGATGGAGTTTACATTGGTGGGAATAATTTCCTATCCATAATACCAAAGAATTTTTATTCCAGCTTAAAATAAAAATGTGCTATTTCAAGAATAATCAAACCACTCATTTTTCATACGTATTAAGTGCATAAGGGTATGTTGTTTTTCTGGCAATTTTGCTTTTTTTTTTTCAGATCTTCTTTCATCCCCACCAAGACACTTATATGCATCTACAGAGGTGGAGGTAGAGCTAAACACGGAGATCTGGAAAGGGGGCTCGGAAAACATCTTGCGCAACTACTCCCAGGAATGCAGTGACTCAGAAGAAAAAGCGACTTTCTCTTATCAGGAGCTCGTTTCTTCCTTGAGGACTTCAATCTAGAAACATGATCTTTTTTCTGTTCCCAGTAATGACGTCCTGCTCTTCCAAGGCCAGAGCAACACTTTGGACCTACTCTTTCATTCTCAGTCACTCCCTCACCAGTCTCCTATCGTGGCTCCAAAGGTGTTTTCCATCCTCAGAGGCTTGGTCTCTGCTGACAGCTCCTGCTGGTAAAACATGCCCTTTGTTATCTCTTTGCCTGTGGGCACACGTTTCTGAATTGGAGCAGGAAAACATCGACATTGGTGCAAGGACAGCAGCTGCTCGAGCAGGGGCAGATGGAGCTGGCATGGTGAGGGTCCAGCAGTCCAGCATGTCTGTGGTGGTCCAGAGTCTGGAAGGATTCAGCCTGCTCCTATGCACATCCCTACTCAGGCATACTAGCATGGACACCTGCCTCCTTCCCTCTTGGCCTAGGAAAGTGCTCCTATATGCTCCATGGGCTGGGAACTACTATCTCACAAATATCCTGGTCCTGACTCCTTATGCAAGAGACAGCATAATTCAAGTGGAGAAGGAGAAAGAAAAGAAGGAATTTTCCTGTCTCAGAGATAAGGAGATTACTTCTGCCATGGTAAGGGAAAGAGCAGGGGCTGCAGTGCCAAGTGCTCCAGGAGGCACGGGATGCCCTCAGTGGCACCTGCTGCCTCCCTGCTGAGAGGGAGCCCAGGCACTGCTACTGCAGGCAGCAGTGCCACTCACCCCGACCTGGCAGCTGCCTGTGCCCCGTGAGCTTCCTCTGGTCTGCAATGTGCCCTGAGGTCCAGAGCAGAGGGAGAACCTGCTGAGGGGGACACAGGTAAATGCTCCACAGCAGCTTGCAGAGCCCATGAAAAACACAGAAGGAAGGAAGGAAGGAAGGAGTGAGAGCCCAGCCGCCACTGTTCCATTCCAGGTGGTCCCTCACCGTGTCTCACCATGGCACTCCCCTCCCTGTCCACCCAACCTGCTCAACTCACTGATCCCTTCCTGACAGTCCAGGAAAAAGCAAGGCCCAGTATGAAGTGTTAGGAGCACAGTCAGCACAAAACAATGATTCATGCAGAAGGAAGCAGCAGTGTGTTTTTATCTGACTTTAAATATTTAACCTCGCTCAATCTACTTTTCCGCTGTGAACATCATGCTCTATGTATGCTGTTTTATAAAAGACACAAGACTGTTTTCTCTCAAATCAGCACATGCTCAGATCCCTTCAGCAGTGCTCTTCAAATTCAAGTCAGTCCTGGTTCAGAGGTTCTCAGCCTGGCTCGCAGATACTGCACCGCTCTGGCAACCTGCAGCATCAAACCCCTTGAGCAGAGTACTTGTCTCACAAAGTCAAGATAAATGTAGTCACATTTCTTCACTCTCTTGGAAATTCTCTGAAGTCATCCAGAGCCAGTTTAGGTGACAGAAATCTTCCTTGCTGCAGTCAAGTTGCCCATTTGATAAGCGAAAGTAGGGATGAATTCCTACATCTGTCCTAACAAATTGGAAAGTGCCAGGAAATATTCCTGGGCACTGCAGCTCAATCAGCTGGGTTAGTAAATGACTGGCGTGGTCCACAGCCAGCCATCGGCTTGGGCCAGCTTTTGCTTGCCCAGGAAACCTCTGGGCAGAGATTTAGAGTCAGGACAAGCAATGGACTGTTTTCAGGATGCGGTTTAGGTACAGCCAACCTGTTCTAGAGGGTAACAGAGAAGTCACCTGCATTTGGTGACCATCTA
>VXAD01010129.1:885329-921552 GCA_013399195.1 Dicrurus megarhynchus
AGGGAGGGAGGGAGGGAGGAAGGAAGGAAGGAAGGAAGGAAGGAAGGAAGGAAGGAAGGAAGGAAGGAAGGCTGTAGTGTCGCGGCACCGCGGGCAGGTGGCAGCGTGGCAGCGGAGGCGGCTCCGTCGGGTCCCGCCCGGCTCTGCTCCCTGCCGGCCCCGGCCCGGCCCCGCCCNAGCCCAGCCGCCACTGTTCCATTCCAGGTGGTCCCTCACCGTGTCTCACCATGGCACTCCCCTCCCTGTCCACCCAACCTGCTCAACTCACTGATCCCTTCCTGACAGTCCAGGAAAAAGCAAGGCCCAGTATGAAGTGTTAGGAGCACAGTCAGCACAAAACGATGATTCATGCAGAAGGAAGCAGCAGTGTGTTTTTATCTGACTTTAAATATTTAACCTCGCTCAATCTACTTTTCCGCTGTGAACATCATGCTCTATGTATGCTGTTTTATAAAAGACACAAGACTGTTTTCTCTCAAATCAGCACATGCTCAGATCCCTTCAGCAGTGCTCTTCAAATTCAAGTCAGTCCTGGTTCAGAGGTTCTCAGCCTGGCTCGCAGATACTGCACCGCTCTGGCAACCTGCAGCATCAAACCCCTTGAGCAGAGTACTTGTCTCACAAAGTCAAGATAAATGTAGTCACATTTCTTCACTCTCTTGGAAATTCTCTGAAGTCATCCAGAGCCAGTTTAGGTGACAGAAATCTTCCTTGCTGCAGTCAAGTTGCCCATTTGATAAGCGAAAGTAGGGATGAATTCCTACATCTGTCCTAACAAATTGGAAAGTGCCAGGAAATATTCCTGGGCACTGCAGCTCAATCAGCTGGGTTAGTAAATGACTGGCGTGGTCCACAGCCAGCCATCGGCTTGGGCCAGCTTTTGCTTGCCCAGGAAACCTCTGGGCAGAGATTTAGAGTCAGGACAAGCAATGGACTGTTTTCAGGATGCGGTTTAGGTACAGCCAACCTGTTCTAGAGGGTAACAGAGAAGTCACCTGCATTTGGTGACCATCTAGTGACAGCTGGGCTCAGCACTGAGGACCGATCTTGGGGCATGCACAGCTTATGGGGTACTCAGATTCCTAAGTGGCACTGAAATCACGTGAGCCATGAGTTCCAGAAAGGCATTCCTGCTTGTGTTTTTTGTAAGAAGACCTGGATACCTGGAGACATGAACACTCCTAGTGAAATGTCCAAGGAGATCCACTCCTTTCTGTTTACTTCCTCAGCAGGAAGGCAAAAGCACCAGAGTTGGGGTAGATGCTCCAGCTGTGCTGAACTCGCAGGACTGATTCCTGATGTTATTGCCAAGACCCTGCCCAGCATTGTCCCTGTGCAGTTGGTAGGGCTGAACCACCAGGATGAGGACAGCTGCCAGCACCCACCTGCCAACTCCAGCCTGCTGGCACGCTTGCCAAGAGCAACCCGAGCCTTTGGCTTTCAGCAGGGAACTGCCACCTGATTCCTCACAGCCAAAATTGTTCTCTTTGCAGCATCTCTGTGTTGCAGGGCTGGAATGGGGTCGGGACATGCTCCCAGGAGCATGGGAGGGAGGGAGGGAGNCATACCTGACGGTGCGAAGTGCGTTTCTGCCTCCGAACTGTGTTACTGGCTTCATCTGACCTCACAAGAGGAGTCTGGCACATCCTCCCTCCCCTCCCGCGGCTTGTGCCACCACGGATTGATATAAAGGGTTTGAAATCGCTCAGCATCCATTTCCCACCAGGCAGCACAGCAGCATCGAGCACAATTCCACTTGTCTTCTTTCCTCTGCAGTGTTTTTCCTTTCTTCTGATACTTGTTGCTACTGCAATACATCAGCCAGTGCTGCCATGTAAAACACGACCCCATGGAGCAGAACCTGCCAATGGCTGTGGCACCATCTGGAGAGCCCTGGTGGCACTAAAGAAAACCTTTATATGTCCTACATAAACCATGTTTGAATGGCTGAACAAATCCCTCCTCCTCCTCACTTTTCTATCCTCAGTTCTCCACACTCATCATACCCCTGATGTCCTCTTTTACAGCTGCTGTTCAAGAATATAGTCCAAAGCCCATTCAAATCAGTCCCATTGGTTGCAGTTAGCTTTGGACCACGGCCTGGATCTCCTTTACTGGCTCTTGGCTTTATGCCTCTTCCAAGCCCTCACTTGGAACAGTCTCTGCCTCTCTGAAGGCTCCCTTTCATCTTATTTCCCTTAGTCCTCCTTCTTTCAGGATGTCTCGCTACACTGAGTAAGTGATGGCTTCAGAAAGCATATTGGGATGTAGCAGGGGCCATCTAAGAGGTGGCAGAAGATGGAGAGATTCCCAGCAAAGGGGAATATCTTCTGGAGTGGCAGCAGGGAAATTAAGTTGGCAAACAGCCAAGATGTGTCAGGCCTCAAAAGGAAACTTAAGCAAGGCAAGGAAACTCTTCTAGTAGCTATGCTGCACCCATGGTCCCACGGGTAACTCTCCTCTGCTTCCCTGCCTGCTTCTCTTCGGCCTCCAGATCCTGCAGAAGCTCCTGCTTCACGTTAAAGGTAGTGCAGGTGCAGGTGTGTGGTGAGCTGTTTCCAAAATGAAAGACATGACACTTTTTGTAGGATGATGAGTATTTTGTTGGCTTCATGAGTTGAGCTGTCTCATCCAGCTGCTTCTGTTTGCTACAGGAACAGGAGGCAGAGAGGGAGCACTAGGATTTCAGATTAATGTGACATGACACTGCACCCTCAAATAGGGGCGTGACAGCTTCCTGGCTCTTGCCCATCCATTGCTGCTCTCCAACTCTGCCCTTGCCTGATGGTTTTTCCATCTGTATCATTGCTCTCTGCTCCATGTTTTATTCCACATAGACCTGAAGGAGAGAGGAGGCTTGAAAGCAAACTGTTCCTCTTCTCCTCGTCTCTGCCACTCTTCTGGCTCCCAGCTACAGTTCCTTCCCTGTGGCATGGAGGGAAGTACTGTCTCTTTATTTGTTCCCTTCCTGGCTGTTTTTTAGTTCCTGCTGCATCTTCCTCTGTCATCCACTCCCTGCTCCATAACCAAGCATGGTGCCAGGCTGGCATTGCACAGGTGTGCAGAGGAAACAGCACATCTCCCTTGGTCTGACTTCCCCACCTTGATGCAGACACGGCCTGCAGGTGTCAGCTTGTCTCTTCCTGGGTCCTGATGTCAGCCTGTAAAAGCCCTGTCTCCCCTAAGCCTCCCTCCCCCCACTCTCCCCAGTGTTTATAGATCTACAACCAGTGAAGAATGTAGCCCTGACCTATCCAATGATCACATCTGGAGGAGCAGCATGGATGCTAAGATTTTCCAACAAGCTATCACTACTCCCAGCCCTCTGTAATCTAATGGCTGGGACTCCATGGTGAGGGTGGGATATTCCACATCTTCCATGAGCAGTGCTGCTGTGTGGCTTACCTCACTCCTCAGAGCCAAGTTGAGAGGATGGGATAAAAGGAGACATAGGGGCAAATGGGACTTTGCTGGAGGAGGACATAAATCTGCCACCCTAAATGGATTTTTATCTCCCACATCTCTGCAGATTTTCTGACAATTTCCAGTGCCTGCATCTAAATGAATTTAGATCATTTTTCACAGGAACTGTGAGGCAGCTCTGTAAGATTTTTTGCCAAAAATGAGCTTCACTTAGAGCCTTGAGCAAGCAGTACCTGATTTGACATAACCAGGGACAGCTGAAACAAGCCCTGCATGTTGCAGTGAATAAACATTACTGCAGAGCAACTGCATTAAATGGAAATCTCTGCCAGAATCACACCTCTTCCCTTTAGTGTATGGACCAGGAGGAATGTGGAGACAGGTGAGAAAACTCCATCACATTACAAGGCGGAATTAAGCTTCTGCAAGAAAGGTGCAAGCTGCAATTAACAGCTAAGTAAAACACACAAAGCACCTGGTTTCTGTATCATGACTTTTCCCTAGAAGCCAAATGGCATTCCCAGCTAATGACCTCATTGATGTCATAATCCTGTAGCTGTTGAGGTCTTGGCATTACATCAGTTACCTTTTTCCTCACCCTTCTCCATTAATGCCTCCTTCTGCCTTCTCCCCATAACAAACCAACTGCTTCAGCCGTCACTTGCCTCTCTTCTGACCCCTCCTGCTTTCAGTGCCAGCTCATCCTTCTGTCCGTCCACTCACTGACAGTGTTGCCTTCCCTCACTGTCGGGAGTACCATTCCTCTACTTGCCTTGTAGGCCTGCCCTGTCCAGCTACTGAGTTTGAGCTCTGGGAATCTGCTCTCAGAAATTTCTCTAAAAAGTCTCTAATAAGGCAAAAGTTACCTGGAAAATTAATTTTCTTCACCAAAACTTTTCTTTTGGCTTCTTGGGAGGCTGTTTTAAAGAGAAGGGAAGTACACCATCCTCTACTTTCTGAGAGGGAAAGAAACCATAGGCTATAACTGCAATATGTAAGACTGGTTGGATGCTAGGAAAATGCACTCATGGTAGGAGTAATGATGCACTGGAACAGAGAAGATTGGGAGATCTGCAGCTCTGCAGCCCTTGGTGAAGAGAACAGAAGAACATGTCTGAAGTGATCTTACTCTGGGCAGAAGAATAGAGTAGAAAGCTCAGTGGTTCCAGCTTCAGTACCCTTTTTGCTGCTTCAGGGATGGTCGTAAGGAATCCCTTCTTTGTCACGAAAGGCTCATGCAGCTCTATGCTTTATGGTCCTTTCCTCTGCCTTTACCTCCACCTAATCTCATGTACAGCTCAAAATGCTGTCTTGCACACCTGCCATCAGATGTATCTCTTCCTATTTGAAGTGAGACTGTCTCACTAAAGTGTGTGGGATGAATATAACAAACCATCAATTATCTGGCAGCAGAGGGTGAAATTGTGAGCAGGTTTTCAATCACAACTCCAGGAACCAGCTTGACTTTAACAACAAGTTCACCACATCCATTCCAGCGTAAAGGATCTGATGCCTTCAAAATAAAAGGGATTTCTCCCTCCTCCCCTTTTTTGACAATTTTCATTTTTTGGATAAAAATTCAGTTTACAGAATGGATTTTAAAAAATAATCCCAAAACAGGACTTGCTATTCTGCCATCTTATCTTGAGCAATGTCACCTTATGCAGTCTCACCCTTAGCCAAATACTGACTCACCACCAAGGGCTTAGCAGCAGAAAGGTAGAGAGGGCATACCAGATGAGAGATCAGCTCTCCTGGCTGGAATCTTGGCAGGGAGTGAGAGGCACGTGTTTGAATGAGAGGGACTGAGCAGCTGTGCTGAAATGTTGTTAAAAGCCAGAATGCAAGGGGGCTGCTTTGCTCGTGCTTGCTGCAGGGAGGTGCAGCCTCCTCTCCAGGAGGGCTTGTGTTCAAAACATGACTTGGAGCCCCACGATGCCGCACCCAGCTGAGGCTCCCAACAGGTAACTGTTTGCTTTTCTCTGGAGAAGGGTTTGGGCCCAGGGAAGTGGTGTTCAAACATAAGTCTCTGCACAGTCCAGGACCTGGTATACCTCCCCTGGCTCCACCTTGGTCCTGAGACAGCTTGGTCTCCCAGCACGGGCTGTGGGTGCCCTCCCTTCTCTCCAAGGGGAGCTCCATCCCCTGTTTCTGGCTTCTTACAGCAGTGAAGTCACTAATCCCTGCCTGCCTCTGCTCTGTGCTTTGAGGGCTGCAGGGAATGTCCAAAGCAGGCACAGCTGATTATATAGTGGCACACACTGCCCATGCTCAAACAAAACACCAGAGTGCTACCAATCGCTCTTGAAGACAACTCTTCCAGTATCCACTACCAAGTCTAGCCCTGGAAGTGGAGACACAAACCGTTACACCCTCTGCTTTCTGAGCCTGCTGGATGTGTTTTATTTTTGAATCTTAAATCACTGTGCCAAGGGTTCTTTGAGCAGATCTTTTCCTCCTCTTGGGTCTGAGTCAAAGAATAGAGAGAAAATGAAGATGCCACTGTCAGCAGCTCGTGGTTCCCATTGTTCTCTGCTATGAGGCAAAGCCCAGCACCCCCCTCTTTGCCAATGCTCCTTGGCAAGTGCACTGCATTTGCAGTGGTCATTGCAATCTTCTTGCCTTGTTGGTCCAGCTCACCTACACCTCCAGAAAACTCTTCCCATTCAATCTATTTTTGGGTTGTTTGTGGAGAATATGCCTGTTTGCAAAGGCACCTGCCTCTTGTGACCAATACATCCTGGTGGATGGAGCCAGACATCAGGGCTCCTGTGAACATGCCTAAAGGCACCTCATGCAGAAGGAGCACAACTGCAGCCTCTCCTCCTGGTAGTGGTGCTGCTGCTGGAAGCAAATGATTTCTGGAACAAACCCTGATATGAGGCAGCAAGTGCGTCAGACCTTATAGTAGAGGAACCACGTGTTTGAGTTTCCTATTCCATGAATGAGGCTGGCCAGGCCTGATTCATCACAAAGGCATGCTGCAGAGAGAGAGGCACCTGCTCATTTCCTCTGCAGTTCATTTGTTCCTGCACATGTTGTGATCCCAAAAGTGCTGGGGAACAGAGGAGATGCATACCAGGACAGCAAGTGGTGGGAGGAGAGGAGACAGAGAAAGACAGAGATCAGGAGAAGCCTTGCCTCCAAGCACTTTCCCCTTTGCTCCACCATTCTTTGCACTTGCAGCTAAAGCACTGCTGGGGCACATTGGTGCTGGCATAGTGCACAGAAAGACTGTAAAAGGTGCTGGAAGCCAGTGGGGCAGGAGCAGTGATGATAGATGTTAAGTGTTAAATGAATGTAAGCAGGTGAAGCGTAGAGTAAGTGAAAGTAGATAGTGTTCACTACTTAACACAGACACTGCAGTGTTTGCACATTTCATTGTCATTTCATTTCATATCATTTCATTGTCCTCACTAGATTTCTTCCTGATTGATATAAAGAAACATCCTTGAAGATCTGGCCATTTCTATCCCCATCCAGGGAAGAAGAAAGCAGAAGGAGACTCAGAAAGCCTTTCTGAGTCACAGTTTTTTGGAAGCCATGTGTGTGCATGTGTGTTTGCATGGCTTGCCTATGCTTATGTGAAAGTCTGATAAGAACAGCCCTCTAAGGTATAACAAGTGAAGGGAGCACCATGCCATTTCTTTCTACTCTCAAAATAAGCATTGAAACTCAGCACTTAACCCCCAGCCACCTCTGCCCTGTGTGGAGGACAGACCATGAGGTGCATTGCCCAGGCCACCAGGCCCTGCTTTGGTTGTTGTTGCAGGGCTGTGATCCCATTCCTGGTTGCACTTCAAAGCACCAAAGTCTTCCTGAGCAATATTTCTTCTCTCAACCTGCAATATCTCTCTTCAGCTGTGTTCTTGGTGGCAGCAGCAAGCACCGAGTGGGAGGTAGCAGCCTTCAGTGTCTGACTGGAAAGTCTTTCACACCTTAGGTTAAATCACTGCTTTCAGAATTGATTTATGGGCATAATTACCCATAAATGGAGAGATTTTCGGGCAGAAATATGGGTTTGTAATAGAGGAGACAAGTGTAGTCTTGCAATCCTACTTTTCATATGGCCATTGCTGCAGGATAATGGGACATGGTCCTGTTGGGTGGTAGGTAAAGCAGGGGGTGGCGCAGGGTGTGCAGGAGATCCTGTTTCCCTTGCCTAGCCTGTGCCCAAGCATGGTCCTAGCATGGTCCCAACAGGGCTGCAGATGTAGCTCCACAGATGGCAGCAGACTCTGGCCCCAAGCTGCTGCCAGGGTTTGTCCAGCAGTGTGCCATTCACCTTGGATGCCCAGCCCTGCTTGGAGGAAGGAGAGGTCCTGCCCTGTGCTCTTTCATGGAATAGCAGTCAGTGTCTCAGTAGCACAGAGGCAGGGGAAGAACACTTTCCCTGCAGTATTGGGGGATGGATCTGAGCAAAGCAGGAGCAGCAAAGGTGTTGCCTGTGCGAAGCTCAATCAAGACTTGCAGCCTCACTATCTTCCCTAGAGCCATAGGTAGAATTGATGTCTCCATAGCTCCCGATGGGGTGGATGCCACAGCAAGGTGCACCCAGAGACAGGAAATTTGCCCTGAATCTTGCTCAGCTTTTCTTTAAAATAGGTAACACTGAACACATACAATTTTGGGGACATACCTCTCCCACACCTGCCTAAAGGACTTCACTATTGCTGAAGAAGGAAATAAAAAGGCTCTCACACTTTTCATGTCTTGCCTAACTTTAAAAGTATTTTCAGAATGTTTTGTGGAAATCCTATCCTAGGATTAAAGGTGATTACATATAAATCATAGACTATTTCATAAGGGGAGGTGTCTCCTAGGTAGGTGGATCTATCTGGACAACCGGTTTTGGTGAGTTAACTCAGCACAAGAACTCTAGTGACTTTATAACTCTCCGTGTCAGCGTTGCCTTGCCCCAGCATTGTGGAGGGCTGGCTGTTCTGTCAGGTGAAGTTACCATGAATCTTTAGCTCTACAACATCCCAGAGCTCTCTTGATTTAGTTAATGTTAATTTTTCCATTGGTGCAGTTTTTAAAAGGGTGAAAAAAAAAAAAATATATGTAAGTGCTAAACCAATAAACTATGTCAGCTCTTAGAGGAAAAATACTTTATTCATTAAAACTAAGCCATGCAGTTCCGATTCTGCTTCTACTAATAAAAACACCTTGGTACCATAGTCAAAGGATTCATATCAGTTGTGCAACTTTTTCGTTTTCAGAGCAGAGCACAAAGAAAATCAAACCTGAATGCACTGTACTAAAGAAAGGACAGACAAGGTTTCAGCTACCATGTATGCTGCTCAGCCAGGGCACCATGCTCTACGAATCTTAGAATAAATTCGAGGTACTTTGTTTGAGAGCCGTCCTTTCTGCAGCTGGATCTGTTTTTATAGTGGGTCCCGAACTGTAACGTCAGTGCCAGACATCGTAAAAGGTACGTGGAAATTGTTCCACTTCATGTTGCCAGTGACAGGTTAATGCTAATGAATAGTGATTAAAAACTCTGAGGTTTAAAAATGGCTTCATGTCCCCCAAAAGTCTAAGAAATATTACTTTAATTAATACGGTGCTTTGCTTCTTAAGCAGAACATTTTTATTTGAATTTTGCTCATATAATGATTAGTAAAAGTTCTCACTCATTGACTGCGTTTTGATGAATAAGGATATACATGCTCGGATGATATATTTCTCAGGCAACTTGCTGGGAAAATTACCAGAAATACTCCTGTTTGCACACAGATCTTAATGTCCCCAGAGGAAAGAAAAGCAATAGACAAATTACACCTTCAGTTCAAGTCTCCACCTTAGTGTTAGAAGCTTCATGTAGGACGGGAAAACCCCGAAGAGCTGTGCCAAGCTATTTGCTCTCCCCCTCGCTTTCAGCCGAGGGACTGGGAACATCCTCTGGCCAGGGTGCGACAGGTTGTCCTCCTCCTCATTTTCCTCCTCCCATGGCATTCCCGAGCCCGCAGCGCGGGAGGGGCTGTGGCGGTCCCCGAGGGATGCTCGAGGGGCTGCTGCTGCCGGGTGCAGGGCAGGAACCTCCCCGTCGAGGAAAGAAGGCAGATCCGCCTGACGGACAGCAAACCGGACAGTTCCTACTTCCTTCCAACCGCTGTTTTCTGTTTCTAGTTCGGCCGTGGTTTGTTCCCCACTTAGTTGGCGTTTCCGCCGTTGTCGGGATGGGGAAGCTGTTCCTGGCAGCAGGGAAGGCAGGCTACCCAACTCCCCGCAGGGAAGCCCCGGCCGGGCTCTCCGCGCTCCAGGCCGGAGGAGCCGAGCTCTCCCGCACACCGGACCGGGCCGAAAAATAGCACCCAGGGAAAGTCCCCGGTGCTCTGCAGTGCCTCGGGAGGCAGCCGGCCCCCAGCCTCTGCTGTGGTGTAAAAACAAGTCTGCAGAGAAAAGCCACGCATAGAGCCACGCCGGGACAGGACCTCGTGCTGCAGAGAGGTTTCTCCTCTCCAAGGCAGAGTCCGAGCTTGCGAAAGAGTTGGAAGTGAGGCAGGAGCTTTTTTCCCGAAGGACAATGATCCTGGGATCTGCCCTGCCCCCCAGATATATCACTCTGTCTGCTCGCTGCCCAGAGAGCGCCCGCGACTTCTTCTGTTCCATCGCTGGGCTCGCATTCAGCCCTCGAAGAGGCGAGCGCAGCCCTGGAGCCGCGGAGTTCCCCGGAGCCCAGACGGGCGCGGAGCCGCGGGCAGCAGCGCAGGGTCCCCGCAGCCGCTGGCGGAGCCCGGAGGAGGGTCTGGCTGCCTGTGCCGCTCATCGGGAGCCGGTCATCGAGGGAGACAAATCCTGCCCGCAGGACACGTGGGCTTTTTCTTTTTTAATTTTTAAAAATTTTTTCTCTTTTTTTTTCTTTCTTCCCCCCCCCCACCCCCCCGCCCCTTTCTTTCCCAAAAGCAAAAGAAAACGAAAGAAACCAGGTTCCAGGTTTCAAAGAAGTAAGTAACAGTCCTGAGAGAGTCCTCGGTAGAGCCGATGCCCTGGGGCAACTGGAAGGGACGGGGACGGCGGCGTGCCAGCCGTGAATGGCCCGGGATACTCGGGCCCGTGTCTGCGCTTGTGGACCGACGGACACGGAGGGACGCGCGCCCGGACCGAGCAGCTGTCCGCGGCAAGGAAGGCAGCGTGCCCTCGCTTCTCCTGCGGTGTCCAGACCTCTCCGTGCACCCAGGGTTGCACACACCGTCTGTGGCCAGCCGAGACCCACCTTCCCCGGGGGAAGCTGTCCCGTAGGGCTCGCTGAGGCGCGGGCGGCCCGGGGGAGCGGCGCCCAGCTCGCTGCCATCCCGGCGGCTCCCTGCGGCCTCCTCTGGCGTGAGGACCCACAGCGAGCCTCTCCTTGTCTCAGCTGGACATCTTACATTTACTGCCCGGAGGACGCGAGTTTCAGAGTGGGGGCACCGAGTTTCCCAGGGGGAGGGTGGGAGTGGGTTCGGCACGGCACGGCACGGCACGGCTGAGGAAAGCCGGCGCCAGCCTCTCGGCTCTCTTCCATGTCCCATCCTTTTCCTCGTCCCGGGCCGTGGGGCTCCCCGCGGCTCACCGAGAGTCCTGCTGCCGTCTGGGGACTAGGCTGGAGGCGAGAAGGTCCCTGGAGGCTCCCGAGGGAAGGTTCCCGGCGGGGCATGGCTGGAGGTCCTCCTTGGTCTGGAGCTCCCCGGAGGACACCACGCAGTCTTGCTCGGGGTCATTGCTGTTGCCCGCCCCTCGCTTTTTGTCTTCTTCCTTCTTCCACTTCATCCGCCGGTTCTGGAACCAGATCTTGATGTGCCTCTCGGTCAAGTTCAACATGACAGCCAGCTCCACCCGCCGCGGCCTGGAGATGTACTTGTTGAAGAGAAACTCCTTCTCCAGTTCCAGCAGCTGCGCCCGCGTGTACGCCGTCCTCGTCCGCTTGTTCTCCTCCGGTTCCACCATATAGGATCCCCCTGGAGAGAAGCGAGAGTCAGCCTGGGCCCTCTCGGGCTGCGGGGACCGCGTCCCGGGACCCCTGTGCGGCGCGGAGGATACGCAGGGGGAAGCAGGTGGAGTGAGGGGGAGGCCTCGGGGAGCTCTCCGGCTGGGCACAGGGAGGTGGTGCTGCTGGCGGCACTCGCCACCGCTGTTATTTTATTTTACAATAACGTAATATTTTTTAACAATGATTTGGATGAGGTTTTCCGGAAAGTGCAGTCTCTGGAGCCGAGGGAGAAACTCACGTGCCACTGTTTGTGTGACACTGAAAGCTCAGAAGGGCTCCCGGATCCAGGGCTGCAATTGTTCAGGTTCGTGTTAAAGTTAAATCAAAAATCAAAAATCTTTAAAAAACGCTTTAAAAAAAGGTAAAAAAAGAAAAAGAAAAAAACTCCACCACACACACACAAACCAAAGCAAAATGGAACAATTTACCCCGCAAAAAAAAACCTCCAAAAAAACCCCAGCACACCAAAATACCCCGCTAAAACAAAGCAATAATAATTATAATAATTAATGGGCCTGCCGGGCCGGGCGGGGAGTTGGACCGCAGCCGCTCCATTTCGCGAAGCTGATGAAACCTTGGGTTTCTTGTTGCCGTAAAAAGCGGCAGCAAGCGGGATCGCCGTTCCCAGCGCGGCCGCCGCAGTCCTGCGTGGGCACTGAGGCGCAGGTAGTACAGGCGGTCACATCGAGAGGAGCCGGAGGTGGGCACGGAAACTCAGGGCTGCTTTTGCCAGCGCCAGCGCCCCGCTGGGCATGCTTTTGGCGTTGATATCATCTGCGGGGAATGGTGTTTTAAACAGTCAGAATGAAAAAATCATTACAAGAGAGCTACGTGCGCTCTCCCACCGCTCATCTTCCTATTCCCATGATTCTGTATTTATATATACAATGATTGTAAATGTAAACCTATGTATAAAACTTATATATGTATTTAAAATATATATTTAAATACACATATAATGTTTACAAAGTGATGTGTATACATCTATGTGCGTATATAAATACTAAAATCAATGTATATATGTGTAAAAATGTTGGTAAGTCTAAACCTATGTACATACCCGTTTGCATGAGTTTGTATCTGAAAAAAAACCCAACTTGTTCTGTTACTTTAAACTAAACTGGAGCTACTGGGAAAGCGGAACGCCCAGGGTCTGTCGGAGGGCCGAGGCCGGTCGGGCCCCGGGACAAGGCCGGCAAGCTCGGGGCACGGCGTGTGGCACCGGGCCGGGCTCGGCCGCGGCCGCCCTGGGAGCCTTTCCCCGGCAATAACAGCGCAAAGCCCCGCAGCATCCATGGACGCCTAAATCCCAAGGGTTTCCATGAAAAATAAATCGTCGGGCCATGTAGTTTGCCACAAACACAGTACAAAATATGCCGCGGTTTCGCTGTGAGCGCTCTGTCGCGCTCGGCACAGCGCGGTGTCCCTTTCTCTTCCTGCGGCGTGCTCCGGCAGGAACCCTGCACACACTTCACACCGACCGGGTCATGCACGGCCCCTGCCTGCTCCTCCCGGGAGGCCTGGGACAACAGGCAAGAATTTTAGGCTTCCACGGGGAAAGTTTCTCTTTCCTGCTGGTTTTGTCATTCCTCGGGTACAGGAGAAAGAGAAAAAAAAGGTGTAGTTCAAAAGTTTGGCTTTATATTGTTATTGTTATTGTTAGTCCCGAAATTCACTCAACTCAAGGAAAAAGATCTGATTTTCTCTCTTTCTCTCCCCACCTTCCCCCCTGGCACAATCCCTGCCGCCGTGTCTGCGGCCTGGGACAGCATGCTCTTCTACCTTTGTGGGCGGATGCTCCTCTGGGGAGACTGGGGACCGCCACCTCTCCTTCCCTCCCCCTCGGCCTGCCCCATGCAATTCCCAAACTATTTCGTGGAGATTTTAATACTCTGCTCCTTTTTCCAACTGTCTATTTGAACAAAGCCATTAATATAATATTTGCCGTATAGGCGTGACGGAGGCGCAGGACACGATAACATTGTGCAGGCAGAGACAGAAATATTGTTGGGCAGCGGAACTTTCTGCCTAGATAGAGTTTCTTCCCCTCACTGGCAACTCTGTTTCGTTTGTGCATTGTTTTCCCTGCCCTGTTTTTTTTCACTTGGAGAGGTGCAGTGGTGGCCAAAACCCGCCGGGGAGCAGAAGGAGTGGGGTAGAGGGACCAGGAGGGGAGATGGGCTCTGCGCCGGGGAGAGCCGACAGGCAGCCCAGAGGGGCCCGGCGGCTGCCCTGGGGGCTCGGGGGCTGCTCCGCGGAACACGGGGCAGCGGGGCTGTCCCCTCCTGCCAGCCCTGCCTGCCGCTTCCCCGCCCGCTCCACTTCGTAGGTGTCTTCCCGACCCGGCCCCCGCGCAGAGCTCACCGCGCCCGCGGGGACACCGTGCTGCCCGAGGAAGCAGCTCCCGGGAGGCGTCACAACGGCCCGGCTTGGCCACAATTAGTTAATTGGTGAAAAATAATTCGTTAATAATTGCTGAGGCGCCGGGAGCGTTGAGCCCGCCGGTGGGGACTGGAGTGCCGGCTCCCTCCCCAGCGTTCAACCCAACACTAGCAGCCCCAGAGCAGTGGGTCTGGAGAGGCTGGCGAGAGGGAAACGACCCTCCAGGACCTCTCCACAGTACATCCGAGCGGTGGGAGCAGTACCGGTGCAAGGGAGGGCTCCTGACAGCGGAGCGGGACAGAAGCGTGGGGGGGCAGAGGGATGCGGCGGGGCTTACCGGTCCACTGTCCCTTCCAGGCGTGCGATTTGGTGGACTTCATCCAGGCGAAAGGCACCTGCGCTCGGGGCTCCTCTACAGCTCCCGTGTCCGCCCCGTCTGCGAAAGGCAGCGCGTCCTGGTGGGGAGGAGGAAGATGAGGGTGGTGGTGATGGTGGTGAAGGTGGGAGACCCCGGCATCCTCAGTGATGGGGGGCACCTCGTAAGGTGAAATGTCTGGCGGGCTGCCTTGCTCCAGAGCCCCTAAGGCGCTGGGATAAGGAGTCTGTTGCTGCCTGCCCATGTACAGGCAGGCGGGGGGGCTGGGGTTGTAGTCCTGCGCCTGGGCTCTCTGAAACGCACACGACTCCTTGTAGAGCTGCGCCGAGGCGTAATACTGCTCCTCGGTGTTCATGGCGAGCGGGGCCAAGGGGACTTCGCAGCTTAGGGGCACATAGGGCTGCTCCCGCTCCCTGAGCCCGGGATGCCTCTTTGACAGCTGGCGGCCCCGCCGGGCCCCACCGCCCTGCCCGACTCCCGCCGCCTCCCCATAGGCGCCTCTCCCCCCACGTGAGCCCTCCCGCAACCCTCCGGGGCGGGGCGCGGGCCGTAAGAGGCCACCTGGGGTGGCCGTGGTCCCGCAACCCCCTTCCTTCCCCTCAGCCGGGTCGGCCCCGGGACCCCCCACCCTTCTGCCGGGTGGTGCTCCCTGCTTTGGAGTGAGGAGCCCCGCGGCGGTGGGCTTGCGGGACCGGGCAGGGGCTCAGGGGATTGCGCCGATATGCGGGGCGCTCCGGGACGGATGGTTCTTCAGCACATCTTTTCCTTGTCCTCCTCGCTTGCCCAGGAGCGGCTCATCCCCCGGCACGGAGAGGAAAACCCTCGGAGGGCCGGGGTAGACTTGGCTCCTGGAGGGGTTTAGCGACAGGGCACTTTTGGTTGAGAGGGCATCTCGCCTAGGGATGCGGGTGTCCAGGGACGGGCAGGGTGCTCCCTCGGGGGTACCCGTGTTCCGGAGCCCTGGGCGAAGGCCAGCACCGGCCGGTGGGGGACCTCAATGCTATCGCCAGAGCGAGCGATAGGCAGCGGATTGTTTGTCCAAGGGGTAAATTTGGGAGCCTTCCCCGCGGCTTGGGCTGCAATGTGTTGACCCTCGGAGATAATGTGCTCCGAGCTGGTGCCGGTTGACTTGGTGACGAGGCTATGAGGAGGCGGAGAGCTACCGAAAGGGACAAAGATCATTTCCCGGCCTCCCTGCGCTCGGCCCGACCGCCGCTCTCTCCTGCTCGGGTGCAGGCACGCTTCCTATCTGCCCGGCCCGCCTCCTCTCGCCGCCGCTTTCCCGACACCGGGACTCCGGCCGCCGCCGTCGGGGCGCGCTCCCGCGGCTCCGTGTAGGGCGGGTGAAGGCGGCCCGGCCCGGCCCGGCCCGGATCGGCCAGGGGTGATGCACGCCCTGAGCGGCGAGGCAGGATGGTCCCGATCCCTCGCTCCTGCGCCCCGTTCCGTAGGATCATAAACCCGCCCAGTCCATTACACTCAGTTTCCGCTCTGAACTCACGCGGGTCCCCCATCTCTTAGAAAGCACACTGAGCCTTTGATTCAATATTGAGCCATTAAGCGATTGCTTTCCCAAGCCATTTAACAGCAGCTCTTATGGATAAATAAACAAAAAAGGCTGTAAACCAATTATAGTGCGGATAGTGAAAAAGTATTTTATTAGCGGGAATTACAGATAGACATGGCTGCTGCTCGGGCTCCCTGCGCCCGCCACCCGCCCCCTCCATCCCCTGGCATTCCGGGCAGGGTACGCGGCCCGGCGGGGCTCGCAGACAGTGTGCGGCCAGCGGGGATGCGCAGCCCCATTCGTGGTGGTTCCCCCATCCGCGCCCGCGATGCCTCTACTCGGGTCTTTTCCAGGCACGGGTGTCTTTGATCCGGAGACGTCTTGTGCTCCGACCCCAGAGCAGCACCCACAGCCCCTTCCCCAGAGATCTGTTACCCGGAGCATTTACTACTCCGGGTTTTCCACGGGGAACCGGCGCGGACAAACAAACCCGAGGCCATAAAACCCAGAGCAAATTGATTCATCTCCTGGGAGGACCATTACCCGGTGTCTTAATGCGGTCCTCTCTCTATAACGAACGTTTCTAAACAGAGCAAACACTTCACCCTCCAAAGCAAATGAATTTCATATAATTTAGAGCTAATTCTCTTTCATTCTGCCTGCGTGAGCAGGCGATAAGGGCACGCTTTGCCGTTCTGACAACAAGGTGGCGAGCTGCAGCGCAGGAAAAGGGCCCCGCTGGGTATCCCGGCACTGGGCACCCCGGCCACGTCCTGGGGGTGGTGATGTCGGACAGCCCCGGGGTCCCGGGGGAGGTGAGCCGGGCTGGAGCCAGATCCCGGGGATCACCTCTGCCTGCCTTTTAGACCTGGAATGCAATCACTGATACCTGGCTTGAGTCCTTCCACAGCTGGGGGTTCCCAGGAGAAGCCTCTGAGCGGTGAATGGGTCCCACCGGAGTGGAAAACGATCCACTTGGTGTGGAAAATGGGTGATGGAGGAGGTTGATGGGAATGATGTTAATGGCCAACGGCCCTGCTTGGCCCAGAACTGGGCTCTGCAAACACAAATGCGTCCCTAAAAGTGGTCTATATGCATCACCTGAGAGAGTTGCAGCAGGGTGCGCATATAAGACACCAGAACACCTTCTACCAAACTCCCAGAATTTTCTGCTTCGAGGATTTCCTGAGTGCTATGAATGTAATAGTCCTCAGCTGATTTTTCCACATTTTAATTCTCCCCTGAAACTTCATGTAAACATTTTGCCTCCCACCACCTTGCAGCAAAGCATTCCCCAGATTAATTGCTGCCATGTGAGACAAAGCTGACCCTGCATCTGACCGCATCTAGACAGTCTTAATTTTCCAACTAGAAGAGCGTTGAGATGTGTAGGCACAATGTAAGAAATTAAAAGGTTCATCTTTGCCTCTGGCTCGTGTGTGGGCTTTAAATGGTGAGCCCAGGTTCTCCTGTACATACATTGTCATCTCCCTGCTGAGAACCTCCCCTGTCTTTACTCCCCAAGTCCGGTTTTGGCAGGCTTGGAATGACAAGAAACTTGGCCATCCTCAGTCTGTAGGTAGCCATGCAAAGAAAAAATGGCTGATACAAACATCTTTATTCCTACTGACAGATGTACAGTCAAGTCGTAACCATTGAAAACAGAGACAAGTAATGAACATGTTGCACACAGGAACAAATTAACAACGGATCAGGTAGATTTTCCCTCACCTTAAAGCCAGTCTGGATGTATGCGGCAGTTCAGCTGGAGGTCCTGTACTTTACCTTCTCTAGGAAGTTTTAAGCAGAAGTCTCTCATAACTTCGGGATATTTATGGCTGGCATGTTTGCTAAATCACCCAACTTCATCCATGGAGCTGGAAAGCTCACACTTCCAGCTCAGTGTTGTGTCTGATGCATGGTCCCAAAATCATTAATACAGTTGTAGTTCAGGCTGAGAACAATCTCCAGATTTTAATATCTCCAGAGGAGACTCCACAACCCCTCTGGGCAACCTGTTTCAATGTTCTGTTCCCCTCAAGGCAAGGGCGATTTTCCTCATATTCAAATGGAACTTCCTGTGTTTCAGTCTGTGCCTGTTGCCCCTTGTCTTGTCGCTGGGCACCACCGAAAAGAGTCTGACCCCATCCTCTGTAACGCACCCTTGAGATATTTGTACATATAAACAAAAATTCTTACAGTAAGCTTGCTAGTCCAAGAGATTATACAAGAATGAATCCATGACTCTGTGACAGTAATTAAAGGAGGATTGTGATAGCAGCAGTGTTTAGCACAGAGGGTTGTAATTATCCTCAACACAAGCACTGGCGTTCAGATATTCAAGCAGCAGTAACAAATGCTTCAGGTACTCAGCTGCTGCCATCCTACAGTAGCATCACACAATAACTGCACTGCAATACTTGAGTTACCATATTAGATTCAAGTATGTTTTAAGGACTTGTTAAGATCTGATCACATTCCTCTAGCCTGGTGTTTGACAAAGAGACAATCTGCATGGTTAACTCTTATTCCATATTATATGAAGACTCAAACTTTGGGATATAATACAAATCTCTGAATGGCCAGGGGTTTGGAAAGCAAAGTCACATGCCTCATGTCATATCTATGTGGTTTTAAACTGTATGCCAACATACACAACATGCCTCTTGAAATTCAAGGGCATTTGCAATGTCCCCACCTCTAAATGGTTAATACAGGGGTTCGATGTGAGTCACTGTACTTTGGAAGTCTTCCCCAGTCGTGTCTGACAGACATCACTGCAGGCTGCTGAAATCAGTGAAATGCAAAGCCATCTGGATGCAGTATTAGTTTTTTTCCCTAGGAAAGGTGACAGGAGCATTTTGTTTGCCTTTCAACACAAATAATTTGTGAACCCCTACTCAATTAGCTCCCTTTCCTGTTAAAACTGATGACAGTTTTATCATTCCTCCCACCACCCTGAGTGTCTAATTAGAGTGTAAAATAGTAAGGAGTATAGTTCAGTCACACTTCCTAAAGTAATCTGGTTTGATTTTTCTCTATCTGTATAATATTTAACAACTTCTTAGTGCTCAAACCCTTTTCTGGAATCCACTTTTAGATGGAAAAGAGGTACTGAAGGTGAGTGGAGCATATTCACAATAATCTGTTTTCTCTCTCATCTGTGCTCAAACCAACATGGGAAAACTCTATCCATGGCAAGGGACTGCAGTGGGAGAAGCTGACTGAGAAACAGAGCTTTCCCAGGGATTGATTTTTAACCCCCCACCATGGCTGTATCTAGCAGAAAGGTAACCTTTCACAAAGCTGGTTAATAATCAATAACCATGTGAAAACAAATCTGTCTTTCCCTCTTAGAGCTAATGATAAAAATGAGAGCATGAACCATTCCACCTGCCCTAAAGTAAGACTGGTTCATCAGCTTTTTTTTTTGGCAAGAAGCTTTTTTAGGCCTCTGAGCGATTCAGCATTGGCACACAGCAGCTTCAGTTTGCTCTTCCCACCACACATCAGCTTCTTCACACTGCAGGTGTGAGAGAAGAGAGCTTGAGCTGCAGGAAGACATGTTTACGCAACCATTTAAAATAAGACCTTGCCCAGGAAATATATAGGGAATTTGCCTTGGGAAGGCTGAGAATAGAGAGTCTTTTATATATGTAGTCTCTTTTTACACTTTCTAATTTATACCTTTGAATTTTTTTCCCATCTTCCCCAAAATTAATGATTTCATTATCACCAGGGAAGCACAATTTCATTGTCTTGTAAGAAGAGCTGAGGAATTACTTTTGAATACTGTGAACCTTCCCTCTGAAAACACAGCTGTTTCATGGTTTTTGCCCCACACAGTTTTCTATTTTCTAGTTAAAGTTTATTACGCCAGATAGGAGCAGAAAAAAAATCAATGTGTCTGTGTGTATATATATATATACACACACACACACACATATTTATTTATTTATTTATTTATCCATAAAGTTACAGCTAGAGGAACTCAGGGTAGAACCATCAGCCTGAAAGAACTCCTCCTCACATCTGCTGACTGCTTGATTTTTTCCCCTAGACCCCAGGCTCTTCGGGGCACATCAGGTTTGGGGCTCAGACAGAACCTGGCCACGCAGGTGGCACCTGGCAATTCTCACCATAGTCCTCCTCTCTTGTTTGTCCATTGTAACTTTGCCGGACTTGCAACTGTTTGAGCTGAAATTTTCCATTCTGTATCTCTACCTCTCACCAAACATGTGGGGAAACTTTCCATAAAATTGTTTGAACTGGTATGAAAGTGAAGCTGGGAAACCATGATGCACAGTAGCTGCCCATGTGGGGAGGGTGTGGAGTCATTGCCTCCTCTGCAAGGCTCTGAAAGCAAAAGGGATGATGTATGGCTGATCCCAAACAAGAGCAGAGGACAGGAATTGCTGACATCTGCAGACAGCAACCCTGCACAGATTTTTCCTGCTCTGTTTTCTTAGCTGCTGTGTTTCTTTGCTGGATTTAAGTATGTTAGAATTCCTGCTGGGATGTTGTCCCACAGCAATGTCTCTCCAGACCAATCTCTCTGTGCAAAGCTGCCTACATTTAATCAAACTTTGATCTGCTGCACATCACACGGATTCCACAGATACATCTTAAAACTTAGCAGCCAAGTCCTTCACGTGTTCACAACAGTGAGCAGAATCCTGCCCTGGACCTCAGGACTGAATGAGAGCTCACCATGTGGCAGTTGCGATATCGAGCCCTGCAGCTGTAAAGTTGGGAGGTATTCCTCATGCTCCATCCTCCAGCCCTAGGCATGGAGGAAGAAGGTGATTTATGCAAAAGACACGTCAGGTGATCACCCTTCAGAGAAAAGTATTTGAAGGTCCACTCCCTCCTCCCTGCCCACAGTGAAAAACATAGGTCTAGAGGCCAGGAGAGAGGGAGGGTGTGCTCTCACCATGCCTCTGCCCAAGTGGGAAGCAGGACCTGGGCTGTGCTCCAGCAGGTCTGACCAAAGGGAGGCGATGTAACCTTGATGAATCTCTTGGGTTAAATTTTCCACAACGGGTTTCCGGCTGCCAGCACCTTGCTTTTCTGGGCAGCTGGTCTGCAGCAGTTCAAGGTACTCCCAAGAGAAGGGGAAGCTTTTGGGAAGTCTGATTGTGAACACCCAATGACACAAGAACTGGGCTCTGGAAGTGTCTTGACCTCCTCTTGTGCTGTCCACAGAGGCTTTTTCTGAGCTGATGGGTCCAGTAGCAATTCTGAGCACTTCAAGTAGACACTAAGAACTAGTGGAGACTTTTTAGCCTTACAACACTTGATCTAACATGGATTTCAGAAGGTATTTATGTGGTTATGCAATAACTGAAATCCATTTGAAAATCAAGGCACCAGATTTCATTCTTTTCTCCATAACTCCATTCTTTTCTCCACATCATCTCTGGAGGTGCTGTCAACCTTTCAGACTCCACAGAGGCAAGTGCTAGGAAGAAATCCACAAGAAAACTCATCCCTCTGTCCTCTGAGCAGGGAATAAGTGTGGGACTCAATGACCTACAGAGGCAAAGTAGAACAAATGCAGCATTCTTTTAACTGAATTTGCCTATAACGTGTTGCAGATAAGAGAAGAGCCCTGGGAAGGAAGAGGAGGAGGGCAGCAGACAAAATGCCATGTCACAGAGTACACAGATGTGGCATCAACTGAAGCTGTTCAGTCAGCTTCCTTGTTTGTAATTCCTTGCCCGTGTAACACACCGCAATGGGCCTAGTTCTTATGTTTATCCAACAAGGGAAGAGAAATGTACCCATCTACACCTTACAGGCTCATTCAGTCATTAACACAGGTTGAATTCTAAATATTGAAATAGTAATATATTTTTTAAATTGAGACATCTGTCTTCTGAAAACTTTTTAGGACCTCTCATGTTTTAAAAAATGAAGGAAAAGTAACTAGAATTTTCTCACAGATAACTCACTAAGACAAAAGTAAGTGGAGCCAATTAAATAATACAGATTTCTTACTTGCTCACTGGCAATGAACACTGTTTTCCTTTGTATATAAAATAATCTAAATATTTCCTGTGCAGTTTAACATCTCTTAGCTTTGCTTATTTATTTGTAATATACTGTTTTAAGTGTAATTTAGATATAATAAGGATCCATGTAGCTTTGAATATTTCCACTGATCTGCAAAACTCCTCTGCTTGACTTTCTTGCCCCTTGCCTTGCCTTCTGCCACTTTCTTTCACTTGTTTTCTTTCACTTTCTTTTTTTCTATTTTAATCCTCTTAATTATATTTCCATCTAGTATTTCCAAATCCCTTAATTATATATCAATTTCCTTGTTTTGTATATTACTTCTGTTCAGTATTTATATATTTATTTCTGTATAAGATTTGCAATTCAAGTCCAGCTCAAGCTCATAAAGCTGTGATTTAAACCCACAGTTACATTGCAGACTAAAAAAAAAATCACTATCTTTATGAAGCAATGATGAACTGTATACACATAATGGGTATAGATCTGCACATTTAATTGAAAACTTGACTTGATTTTTATTCTCTGAATGATGCGTGTAGATTTTATTGCTCCTTACCTGCACACTGGAAAGCACATTGTCAATGCTTGAAATGATTTTATGTACTTGAACAGCACCTGATTTAATGCATCAGCTGACAAGGACAAAGACATTGATTAAATGTCCTGCTTCAGGTGTCCAGAAGGCTGGAAAAGGTTGTCCCCTCAAAATAAACCGCTGAAACTTCACCCAGTAATCATTAACTCAGTATTTGGTCCAAGCTTTGGGAATAACAGGAGGCTTTAAAAAGCGGCAGTCAGAAAGCACTCGGTGTGACTTAGGAGACTATTAAGTCTTGTAGTACATTAAGGGAGAGTTGAATGGTCAGAGTCTCTCCCGATTCATAAGAAATGCACTGGGCATTTGATCCTTGGAAGGGAACCTCTGGACTCGGCTCTTAGCGAGCAGGTAGAGGGCCCAAGGGTGCACAGTGAACAGAGTGCTTGCAGGGGGATTGTGAGACACTCAGTACTCTCAGCTTCTTTCAGTTTGTAAAAGCTCTGGGTGGCCTGCACTGACCCTTGACAAAGTTGTTGTCTGCATTGCCAAGGAGCAGATGAACGCTTGAGCCTTAAACCGCCGCTTGGTGGGCTACAACACAGCAACACCCAGCCACCGAGTTTCTAGCCAGGTATGACCATTAGATCTTTTGATGTGAGGCAGGTCTCCTATATTGCATCTACAACAGTTTTCCACAGTCAATAAAGTCCACGTGGCATTGCAGAAACCTTGGCGAGAATAATTTTGTCATAGCAGCTGAAGGAAGTGAGACATCACCTTGTAGCAAAGAAGCTTTCAGAAACTCCACAGCTATCTGGGCCACATGGTCCCACCACTAGCTCAAACTAGATGACCTCCTCTTGGAGTAATATGCAGTCCAAAGATCCAGAGCAGACCAACACAGGCAAAGACTCAAGGGTAGGAAGGAACCTGTCCCAAGAAATAAACCCAGTAAAAGACTCCAGGTCTCCCATTCTTGGCTGGTGTCCTATGAAGCAATCACTTCCTGCCCACCATTGTGGTTAGGAAACATACAAATTATTAAGAGTGCAACTGTTGCCAAAACCAGCCTCTTAACCTAAATGATCCTCTTGTGATCCTCACATGAAATCAACTACGTAGTGCTCAGCTGATTTGTGCAGCAGCACCATTAGTATGGTTGTCTAATTTACAGAGCAGTCAGGTTCTGGTTAACAGTGCTAGAGCAGGTAAGAAGGCAATTAGTGCTCTATTTCCTATGCACACTAGAGCAGAAACTTGTCTATAAAGAAAGTTCTTCTGGCAGGTGCAGCATGCTAAAAAGCTTTCACCTAAAATTATATAGCCTGACAAACAATATAAAAAAGCAGATTGCCCAATGAACAAATAACATATCAGCCATTTATGCAAAACCATAGTACTTAGACTCCTCAAGCTTGAAATGACTGTGTATTTTTTCCCCATTAAAATGTTATTATGGGTTATGCATAAATTGTTTTCAATTCACATTTGATATCACTGTGTTTTCAAAGCCTAGACAGATTTAACACTTTTTCTAAGATGAAACATTAGCTCTGGGGGGACGTGGAATTAGCTCCAAGGATTTGGTCTAGTGAAAGGTACACCTGTCCATGGCAGGAGGGTTGGAAACTGAGGATTTTTAAGGTCCCTTCCAACTCAAACCATTCTATGATCCCACAATTTCCTTCCCATCTGGAGGCATGATACATGGGGCCAGCAGCCTCTGAGGCTCTGGTGCCCTTGCAGGAACCAAGCAGGAGCAATGGAAGGGATGCTGAAGGAAGCAAACTCCTCTGGAGGTGAGACCACACCACAAACACCCTCTGTGACCTTCCCTGGGATTTCACCCAAGCTCCTAATTTCTTTTTTATAGTGTTAGACTTAGACACTCCATGAGCCAAAGGGGAAAAGGCTTCCAAATTAGAATTCAGCAAAGCAAAAGTCCCATTCTCCCTCCTGCCATCCAGTGGCTTGTACTTGGGCCATGTGCTGCTTCCCACATCAGCCACTCGCCTCAAACCAGACCCTGGCACAGGTTCCTCTGCCTCTATGACCCTGCCTTGCCAGCACCTCTTTTTTTACCAAGGGCTGCACTTGTTCCCTGTGTACAGCTGCAAATGTTTTAATTCCCCGCCGTGGATAGGAGCAGCAGGGCTGGGCTCTGGGGCCTACTGTCTGCAGACCACAAAGCTGCAGGTTTTTTCCACAAGGGGGTGGAAAAAGGACCAGGGAGCCAGCCAAGCCCTCAGAGACAACCTCTGAGCTGCGCTCAGGAAAGGCAAATGGCCCCTGCTAATCGCTGACTCAACGTGAGCACCAGGCAGATGGATGCAATGTGTTTAGCTCATGAGTCTTCTCCTGCTGCAAAGGGAACAGATAACTCAGGGTTGGACTTCTGTAGTCATGCAAGAGAAATCCCACCTACATATCTTGTTGTTTTAATTTGGCATTACCTGTTAATGAAGACACTTGTGCTTTGGGGCTTGGAGAGAAGAAGGAGGTGGGAAGTTGTGCCCAAAGCCCTTAATTAATTTCTAAACACTGCCATTGTCATATCAATAGCCTGATACAAACATGATACCAAGTAATGATATCTACAGGGCTGGGGAAGACAGAGCAGTTTCTTGCCTCAGAAAACAACACAGATGTTCACTGGTTGCCTAAAGTCAGTCAGGTCCCCAAGGAACCTGGTCTCCTCCCAAAAACTATTCCCCCATCCCAAGCACCTTTACCCCAAGCCTGACACCTGCAGTATCTTTCTGGCTAGGCACAAAGAAAAAGGTCTCCTTCCATAGAAGTCCTTGCAGCTTCTCTGCATGGACATGAAAAACATGCACAAGGACGAAGGACAAGTCCATTCTGCAGTGGAAAGACATTCCTGGAGGAAGGTGATGCATCAGCCTTTGCTCCTGGACTTCCTTGAAGAGGTTTTCTTTCTGATTGGTTGGTTGGTTGGTTATTTTTTTCACAAGAGTAAAAAACCTGAGCCAGGAGTGTGCTGTGATCAGACAGTTCAGGTCCTGTTCTTCTTGTCTCTGGGATGCACTATCAGCTCATGGACTGGGACTGAAGAGTGGTCTGAGCCTTTATTTCTCGCTGACAGAGGTTTCCTTGTGACCACACAGGAGGCGGTGAGCAGAAGGCTCTCAACCCTGGCCACTGTCACAGAGACCTTCATGAGCCCAAGAGAGGTGGTCCTGTCTCTTCCAGTCCTACTGAGCTGTCTCTCTGACAGCTAACCCTTAACTCTCCCCTGGATGTTTCTGCCCTACCACAAGAGGCTTGTCTTCTGTATTAGTCCAAGCTCTCAGGTGCAGCACGGTCTGATTTGCCAGTGCATGGCAGGAGCCACTGCTGTCAGCCTTCTGCCTCTCACACTGGTGTGCAGTCCCCAGCCATAGCTCTGCTAAGGGCAGGGGCTGCCTCAGCTTGGGCTGCCAGAGCTGGATGACATCTCCAAGCTGCTCCCAGAAACAGCCAAAGCTTCCTCCCTTTCCCACCTGCTTTTCTAGGGGAGCTTTGGCACAGGGTGCTGGAAAAAAAGACCTGTTATTGCAGCCCCCTTGGAGGGCCAAATGTCCTGCGTAAGTAGGTGGCTATCTCAGACACTGATTGTTTCTGACACAAGGCTTGGCAGATTTAGTTTTACAGACCAACAAGGCTTTTTTCCTTCCCCACACAGAAATACAAGTTTCCTACAACTGTAATTGGTGATAACAGGTGTGCTTTGCAAAGTGTTTGTGAGTACAGAAGAGCAAAGACTGCACCTGGATGCACAAATTCTAGGACACTTCTTTTAAAAGAAGTTTATAATGTTAGAAAGTTAAGGGGTTAGGGTTGCAGCTGGTGAGTAGATCAGAAATCTCAGTTCAGGGAGTTAGGACAAGCAGTCCAGGACTGCCTGCGCTGAAGCTGTCACTGGTGGGGACAGAAACTGTAACCAAGTGGGAACCTGCCTGAAGGTGACAGGAAGGTCACTCCAGAGGTGTTATAGGAAAATAATCTGTAAAGCATTCAGTGACAGTAGGGACATAAAATAGCTGCGTCCCACCCACCCACTGACAGTCTAAGCAGAATGCATCATTTAAGTGCCTGGGGCTGGTCCACACTGAGAGGTGGAGACAGTTCCACGTCCCTGTGCAGGATGCAGGTTCTCCCCAGGAAGGCACGAAGGCAGTAGGTTGTGCAAGTGCTTTCCCACACAAAGCCCTGAGAAGTGCACTTGCTAACCCTCAGATATGGGCAGCATCTCTTCTCCACATACAGAAACTCAGCTTTATGGTTAGGTGACATGAGATGGGAGGGGACTTAGGGGATAAACCCGGACTAGACATGAATTAGGACACCTTCTTGAAAATAGGTGAATGACAATTATGAATATTCCAAGCAGAAAAAAATTATTTCCCTGTTATTTTCGTGCACTCCTTTATCCCTTTCTTTTCTCATCTGTCAGTCTGGAAAATTCTGTGACCATCATTTCAGTTTAGGGATCTGGAGCCTCGAGGCTTTCTCTGTGTAATCACTATCCAGACTGGCTTACTATTAACCAAAAGAGCTGTGAAGAACAAAAATGCTTGTTGGCTTATTAGCACTGTTTATATTGCCAGATGCTGACAGACAAGCAAATTATGTACTGTCTGCAATTTTTCAGTTAAAGATGTTGAAGGAGAGCCATTTCAGCAGGTGAAAGTACACAAGTTGTTACAATGGAAACATCTCCAAAAAAGCCGAAGTCCTGGATCGCCTCATTTGAGGTGTAAGAGTCTTTCCAGGTACATTTCTGCAGATACCACAAACTTGAAAAACAAGGTATGAATCAGGATTTTGAATTCACCTGGTAAGGTGATAAAATCAGTCAGTAGCCTTAAACACAAAATTTGAAGATGGTTATTCTTTAAAAAAATGTTTATTCAATTTAATAAAAAAATAACCTTTAAACTCACAGAGCTGCAATCAAAGAGCATTTGGATCAAGATTCTGATTTTTACAGCAAAAAAATGAAATCACTTATTGGAAGAGGGATTGCATTCCCTGCAGAACCCCATTTTCAATTGAAAAACAATTGCAAGACTTTGTGGGCTGGTCATAGTAATTGATCCCATCCTTAAGTACTGTGAGTCTCCTTACATCGTATTTAGACTCCACTTGCACCATTCTGAAGAATAGCATCAGCAATATATACATTAATGCTGAGCAGTAATTTTGTTTTGAAAATTTTGGAAGAAGAAAACTAACCTGAAAATGTAGATGCCAGAAGATTTTTTTCTCCAGTCATGACAAAATGATGTATTCTGTAACTTTCTGCTCTCCAGTCTTACATCCAACAGTTATCTCCAGAGACTTTTTAAGGAGAAGGACACATGTATTTGAATTTTCCCCTCTATCTCACAGACATTCTGGTCTTCATTCATATGACTGAAGTTCATTGCTTGGTTAGATGATGGCATATTGATCACAACATCCTCCAATACCCATAGGTCATGGTTGACACTGCTGAAATGTGTTGAGTTTGTGTGCAAAGTTTTGCTGGTGGGGGAGGGCATAGGGGTGGCTTCTGTGAGAAGCTGCCAGAAGCTTCCTCTTTGTCCAACAGAGCCAATGCCAGCTGGCTCCAAGGTGGACCCAGCACTGCCAAGGCCAAGCCCTTCAGTGATGGTCGTAGCAGTGTATTTAAGGAGGGGGGGAAAAAACCTCTGCACAATTGCAGGAGAAGAGAGGAGTGAGAATATGTGAGAGGAACATCCCTGCAGACACCAAGATCAGTGAAGAAGGAAGGGAAGGAGGTGCTCCAGGCATTATAGCAGAGATTCCCCTACAGCCTGTGGTGAGGCAGCTGTGCCCCAACAACCCATGGAGGTCCACAGTGGAACAAATACCCACCATGGCCTGTGAAGGACCCTACTCCAGAGCAGGTGGATGCCTGAAGGAGACTGTAACCCTGTGGAAAGCCCATGCTGGAGCAAGTTCCTAGCAGAGAACCATGGAGAGAGGAGCCCATGCTGGAACAGATTTGCTGGCAGGACTTGTGGCCCTGTGGGGACCCATACTGGAGCAGCCTGTTCCTAAAGGATTGTACCCTGTGGAAGGGATCCATCCTGGAGCAATTTGTGAAGAACTCCAGCCCGTGGGAAGGACTCAAAGAGAACTGTCTCCTGTGGGAGGGACCACATGCTGGAGCAGGGGAGGAGTGGGAGGAGTCCACACCCTGAGGAGGAAGGAGCAGTGTAGATGCATGTGATGAAATGAGCTCAGCCCCATTTCCCATCCTCCTGTGATCCTGTGGGGAGGAGGAAGAGAAAATTAGGAGTGAAGTGAAGTCCAGGAAGAAGGTCCTGCTACCTGCTGTTCTTGCTTAGTAACAGCTTCTAATTGTGCATCCCAGGAGTTTTACATATGTGAGCTTAGTGACCTAAAGGTCACTGCTCTGCCTGGCCACCCATGGCTCTTCTGTGCTGTGGACATGGGCATATTGACCTAGAGAGCTGTCTCATGGGCAGAGGAATATTGCAGGGAAGAAAGGTCAGGGCAGTGAAACCATCAGACTGTGGGTTATTCTCACTATGCCAGACACCCAAAACAACAGTAGGAGTCCCCCAGAATTTGCAGATGCTGCTCCTCTAAAGCACTACATGTTTTAAGTATGACAGCATGGTAATCCTGACAGGGAAACAACAGCAAATATTAAGCAAGAACTTCTTGGTCCTGAAACATGGCAGTGGAGAAAGGATGAGACATCTGGTCCCAGGTTTCAATAAAATATCTCCAGTAGAGTCCAGCAGGGTCTGAAAGAGGTTTGTCCCTTTCTGCATATGTGGAGCACATTTACGCTCTGCCGAACATCACTAGAAGAAAACCACACAAGAATATTTTATTAAATGAACTGCAGGACCACCCCAGAGGGCAAAGGAATGCTCTTAAGCCAGGCCAGTATGCTCTGGAGGAGTTTTCAGCAGGGATTAGCATAGTCTGTCTCCTGGCTGAACAGCCTTTCACACACCCAGCACCCGCTGAATCCCTCCAGGCTCCCAGGACTTTGACTTCAGCTGTGCCTTTTGCCTCCAGAGAGGCAATCTCTCTGAACAAGATCAAGGCAACAGCTGAGAAAACAAAAAGGGTTTGTGTGAGATTCAGTTGCCTGAATGTAGGTGCTGTGTGGGCTACTTCAGTTGCAGATTTGCAATAGGGATGTCTCCCATGGAACTCATGTTATTTTTGGTAGGTACCTTGGATATCTTACACAATTAAAGGACCCTTGGAATTAAGATTTAGGCAACTAAGTGATATCCCTACTGCCAATAAAATACTTCGGTTGCTACCATGTCCTGTTCTTATAAACAAGATCTTTTTATGTTATTTCAGCCTACAGTTCTTTGTCCTTCTTGCAGCCCAGTAAAAACCATTCAAATGAAACATGAGTCCCTTGAAAACATCCAGGTTGCTCACAGCAACCAGACTGCCATGGGATGGTGATGCCAAGGTTTGTTCTCAATCAATGTGACAGAAATAGTGATTCATAAAATAGCTGCTACTCGATGCAAGGTAGGACTGTAAATCATGATATGAATCTTTTCCAGGGCTGGAAATGCCAACATCAGGTTTTCATATATTACTATTTTATGATTTATATTATAGTGAAGGCTTCCAGTGCCTTGCTGCTCCTAGTGCTGTACAAGCTTAAAGGTTCAGTATTGTAAATGGTGCAAATTTTGTGGGAGAGGCAATGTCTTTAATTAGCCCAATGGAAAGCCTGGAAAGAAATGGGCAGGTTTTCCTGAACACAAGTTATTCCCTACACTTCTCTACCAGGTCTGAAATGGCTTTTGGTGCCCCCAAGCTCTGCTCATCTTCCCAGTCACATTACCTAAGTGCTCCTTTGGCACTTAACTATGGACCCAAGTCCATTCACGAGCTGCATCTTGCCCCGACCCAATCTCTGTGTCAGGCACAAATNATAGCAGAGATTCCCCTACAGCCTGTGGTGAGGCAGCTGTGCCCCAACAACCCATGGAGGTCCACAGTGGAACAAATACCCACCATGGCCTGTGAAAGACCCTACTCCAGAGCAGGTGGATGCCTGAAGGAGACTGTAACCCTGTGGAAAGCCCATGCTGGAGCAAGTTCCTAGCAGAGAACCATGGAGAGAGGAGCCCATGCTGGAACAGATTTGCTGGCAGGACTTGTGGCCCTGTGGGGACCCATACTGGAGCAGCCTGTTCCTAAAGGATTGTACCCTGTGGAAGGGATCCATCCTGGAGCAATTTGTGAAGAACTCCAGCCCGTGGGAAGGACTCAAAGAGAACTGTCTCCTGTGGGAGGGACCACATGCTGGAGCAGGGGAGGAGTGGGAGGAGTCCACACCCTGAGGAGGAAGGAGCAGTGTAGATGCATGTGATGAAATGAGCTCAGCCCCATTTCCCATCCTCCTGTGATCCTGTGGGGAGGAGGAAGAGAAAATTAGGAGTGAAGTGAAGTCCAGGAAGAAGGTCCTGCTACCTGCTGTTCTTGCTTAGTAACAGCTTCTAATTGTGCATCCCAGGAGTTTTACATATGTGAGCTTAGTGACCTAAAGGTCACTGCTCTGCCTGGCCACCCATGGCTCTTCTGTGCTGTGGACATGGGCATATTGACCTAGAGAGCTGTCTCATGGGCAGAGGAATATTGCAGGGAAGAAAGGTCAGGGCAGTGAAACCATCAGACTGTGGGTTATTCTCACTATGCCAGACACCCAAAACAACAGTAGGAGTCCCCCAGAATTTGCAGATGCTGCTCCTCTAAAGCACTACATGTTTTAAGTATGACAGCATGGTAATCCTGACAGGGAAACAACAGCAAATATTAAGCAAGAACTTCTTGGTCCTGAAACATGGCAGTGGAGAAAGGATGAGACATCTGGTCCCAGGTTTCAATAAAATATCTCCAGTAGAGTCCAGCAGGGTCTGAAAGAGGTTTGTCCCTTTCTGCATATGTGGAGCACATTTACGCTCTGCCGAACATCACTAGAAGAAAACCACACAAGAATATTTTATTAAATGAACTGCAGGACCACCCCAGAGGGCAAAGGAATGCTCTTAAGCCAGGCCAGTATGCTCTGGAGGAGTTTTCAGCAGGGATTAGCATAGTCTGTCTCCTGGCTGAACAGCCTTTCACACACCCAGCACCCGCTGAATCCCTCCAGGCTCCCAGGACTTTGACTTCAGCTGTGCCTTTTGCCTCCAGAGAGGCAATCTCTCTGAACAAGATCAAGGCAACAGCTGAGAAAACAAAAAGGGTTTGTGTGAGATTCAGTTGCCTGAATGTAGGTGCTGTGTGGGCTACTTCAGTTGCAGATTTGCAATAGGGATGTCTCCCATGGAACTCATGTTATTTTTGGTAGGTACCTTGGATATCTTACACAATTAAAGGACCCTTGGAATTAAGATTTAGGCAACTAAGTGATATCCCTACTGCCAATAAAATACTTCGGTTGCTACCATGTCCTGTTCTTATAAACAAGATCTTTTTATGTTATTTCAGCCTACAGTTCTTTGTCCTTCTTGCAGCCCAGTAAAAACCATTCAAATGAAACATGAGTCCCTTGAAAACATCCAGGTTGCTCACAGCAACCAGACTGCCATGGGATGGTGATGCCAAGGTTTGTTCTCAATCAATGTGACAGAAATAGTGATTCATAAAATAGCTGCTACTCGATGCAAGGTAGGACTGTAAATCATGATATGAATCTTTTCCAGGGCTGGAAATGCCAACATCAGGTTTTCATATATTACTATTTTATGATTTATATTATAGTGAAGGCTTCCAGTGCCTTGCTGCTCCTAGTGCTGTACAAGCTTAAAGGTTCAGTATTGTAAATGGTGCAAATTTTGTGGGAGAGGCAATGTCTTTAATTAGCCCAATGGAAAGCCTGGAAAGAAATGGGCAGGTTTTCCTGAACACAAGTTATTCCCTACACTTCTCTACCAGGTCTGAAATGGCTTTTGGTGCCCCCAAGCTCTGCTCATCTTCCCAGTCACATTACCTAAGTGCTCCTTTGGCACTTAACTATGGACCCAAGTCCATTCACGAGCTGCATCTTGCCCCGACCCAATCTCTGTGTCAGGCACAAATTTGAAGTGAGAGGTGGGGTAAAGCAAGGAAGATGTTCGAACTCCTGCCAGCTCTCAGCATGGACTTAAAGTGTTTGTGCCTGCAACATGGACTAGCCTCAAGATCACCAAAGGCTGGAGAAGTCACTCAGTGCCTGGATTCAGTGAGCACATCCAATCCAGGAGCAGGGGTGGGGATGCACTCTCTGTTAGCCACGGTTCACACCAGGCTCCAGGCTTTGCTTTGGCCAGTGTTCCACCTGCCACACTAGATGTATCTGGAGGAACTTAACTGTGCAGAACAGTACTGACCTCCCCTCCCAACAGGATGCTTTCTTCCTTCCATAGCCATCTGGATGACTCTTCAGCAATGGTATCCTGTAAATCTGGAAGCATCATGATTATAATTATTTCACATCTACTTACAATCATTATCACTGCCCTGGCAGGCTTCACTGAAGCAGGTATAGCTGTTTTGCTACTTGGCAATAATTTTTTAAGTGGTAGACATTATGGCTGGTAGCATTATGTATCTGTTGCATTTAACCTCCTTGCCTATTTCCTTTGGACCTTAAACATGCTTTATTATATCAAATAGCAATCAACATTCCTCAGGGGTGAAGGTAGCTACGTGACATGTTTACTGAGGCGGCCAGCTGTCGCCACTTGGCAAGCAACTTTTATCATAAGCTGGTTGAATTTAACATATATCAGCATTTATCAGCCCTGACTTTGTCAGTTTTATAAACGAAAACCGAGAGACAATAAATCATTTGGTGCCCAGGTGATACTCCATGCATAAGAGAGCATATTTACCAGGCCGGGTGGATTCAACCCACAAAAGGCACCTAAGGTTCTGTTATTTGATCTGGATTGAATATAGCCTCAGATGCCTTTTTTTGGCACACAGTCCACATATGAAAGCTTTGGTGAGACGTATGCTGGATGGTCCCATTTGTTTTCTTCTAGGCTGGCTGCTTCAGCCTTCATTCCTGCTCAGTAGTATGCCAACATTTCCACTGACTTCTGTTGAAGTGCTTTTGACTGAGCATCCGTAACATAATTAATGTCTTCTTACTTGTGGGGGATGGAACACAGAGCTGGGAGGAGAAACACACTGAGGTGTGATAAGCCTCCATTCTTAAACAAAAATGATTGCTCTAACACTTTGCAATCATGCTTTATCTCAGTCTCACAGATGTCCTGTGAATCTTCTAGGGTTAACCAGGACTTGTAATTGACATCCATACCAGTAGTTTATTCTCTTTTCATTCTTCCCTGCTTTTCAGCTGAAAACAGCCAAACTCTTTCTTTCTTTCTCTCAGCTTCCCTGCTACCAGCAGAAGAAGAACAGCATAGGCGGGCTCAGGACTGCAGAGGAATGTATTTCTGCTCCTTTCCTGCTGTCCCCACCTGAAGCACAGTCAGTCCTAGGACATGCTCCTGTCAGAGCTGCTAACTTCTAAGAGCCTTCTAGGCTATGAAACAGGAAACCTTTAAAGGACTGATTCCCTACAACTTTCTTTTCAAGTGGACTATAACAATGACAGTTGCAAAAGCATGGCGTTCTGCACCATACAATTCCAAATTCTCTAACGATGATAAGTGATGCTCCGAAGTCTCTGGACATTGCGTGCTGTTACCTGAGCTTGCAGGTTTTCCTCTTTATCTCCACTACAGCTCTGTTTGTCAAAGCGGGCAAGTCTACTTGTACCTGTTCCATCCTGGAAGCTCATACATCTTAACACTCTGTGAAAATTGCTTAAAACTTCCTTTTAACCTGAAAAATCTGTCCTGTCACTGACATATACATAAATTCCCACCGCCATAAACAGGGATCATGCTTTGCACTATGATTCATTGAATCAGAGCTAACATGACTGACTGCAAGGTCTCTCAGAAAAACGTATTTCAAGGGACATGAGACTGTTGGCTCTTCATTTCACGTGATCGCTGGACCCAAATTCAGCTATAATTGCCAATGTTGCTGTGACACAACAGGCTAAATGGCTGTCCCCAAAGTGGGGTGTGTGCAAGGTGATCCACTGGGGTATGGGAAGAAAATATGGGTTTGATACCATTAATAAATAAACTAAAAAAAACCAACAAATCAAAACCAATAGGTTTTTTTGGGTATGCCCCAAACACTGTTCTGAGATGTCAAATTCCAGTCACATTCAGACAGTAATTTAATAAGGAAACAACAACCCCTTTAACACAACCTAAATTTAAACATTTCATAGATCATATATCAACATTTCATTTACAAATATGTTTATCTGGATATTGGCCTAATTTCCTTAAATGAGCACTAATAGGCTAAACAACTTTGAAACTACAACAAATTATAAAGTTGCAGCATATTAGTTTTTGATTTTTGATTAGTTTGATTTTGACACTCCTTTTAAAGAAGTGTTGTCCTACCTTTTCCAGGCTTATTTTGAACAAGCTGCTGTAGAAAAAAGCACACTTTTTCAGTCATTCAACTGAAGGACAATTGTAGCCAGTGTTAAACCTGTCTAAATATCCTACACATCATCTTGAAGTTATCTTTGAAGAATTTATGTCAGATTAATATTAATAGTCTATCTCACTTGAATCACCAACTCTTTATGGGCATTCAGGTGTGTGGTTTCCTTATCCAGAGTCATTATGTGTGCTTGGATTTACCCACGTTCACACCTTTCTTACTCCAGGATTAATCATCCCAGCTTCCATTGTCCCTTAACATCCTTACATGCTTTGCCAGTAGTTTACAAGTCTATAACAGACCTCTAGATAGCTCTTTAATGTTTTTTCAATAGAGCTTATATTAGATCAGGTACCCAGCCCTGAGTGCCGCTGAGTTTAAGGATAACTCAGGTGGTGGTTCAGCAGCTGTTAGCAACGCTCAGCTGCAACATCATGCCTTGCTCTAGAAGTGCTCTTATTTAGGGCTGCCTTTATGGTCACACTTAACCCAGATTTCAGTGAGATTTAAATAGTAATGCTCAATATGATTAAGTGCTCCAGAAACTTTTCTTGTATGCACTGAAAAAATGAGGTGTTACTGATCCTAACAGGCTGCCAGCTGGCCCTCACAGCTCCTGGTCTTTCCAGATCCTCTGTTAGGTTCATGCAGGGTCAAACTGCAAAATTTAAGAGAAAACAGAACAGAGCAGCCCTGGCCACTGTCACAGAGACCTTCATGAGCCCAAGAGAGGTGGTCCTGTCTCTTCCAGTCCTACTGAGCTGTCTCTCTGACAGCTAACCCTTAACTCTCCCCTGGATGTTTCTGCCCTACCACAAGAGGCTTGTCTTCTGTATTAGTCCAAGCTCTCAGGTGTAAGATATCTTTCTGGTGAAAAAGCACATGGATCTGAGGGAATGTGGCAGTTTTGAACCATCATGTGCAAAAAGCATTACAGGCACCAGCCTCTTCATACCTAAAACCCAAATCTTGCCACCCTGCCACGGAGCAACATGCTGGACAAACTCTTCTGCTCCTCTTCAGAAAGAAGAGTATCACGTTTAAAATCACCGTACTTTATCTCGGAGGATCTTCTGGAAGGAGAAAGATCCGATCTTTACAACTTTTTATAANCGGGGCGGGCCGAGGCAGCGCCGGGAGGGGCCGCGGGCCGCTCGGCCTTCAGCGGGGCGTGAGGCCTGCTCAGCAGCCAGTGCCACCCGCTGGGGAAGGGCCCGATCCCACAGCCCCGCCACGGCTGTTCCGGGTCACGCTTGTCTCCCCGACTGCCTCCACTTCTCTGCTGCCCGGGAGCCGTCTGTTTGCGAGTCCCCCTCCCCATCCCCTTCCCTCCGCGCCATTCCTTTCGGGACTGTGCACCATAGCTCTGTTCTGCGCGGGTTGGGGAGAGCACCCCCGGCCCTGCCTAAGAAGCCCCGAAGGAGGGGGATGCGTCCCGAGCTTTCCCCGAGG
>VXAD01010129.1:927731-1000085 GCA_013399195.1 Dicrurus megarhynchus
GGAAATGCAACCAGGGATAAAGGAGACCAGCACTTTGAGCAAGTCAGGGAGGGAGGACATCCAGCCTGCCTGGTCTGGCCAGTTTGCACTGTGAACTTTGAAGGCCTGCCACTTGGAGCAGCTCCTTGAGGCTTACAAAGTGACAAGTGGTCCATGCAGGCTGACACATGGCCCCACAAATACACTGTACCAAACAGAGGATGCATTCCCAAAGGCAGAGAGCATATCCCAGGAAGTCTTCAAAGGGGTCTGAGTTCGGCCATGGCACATACTTATGTCCAGATAGGATTATGGATGATGACACCAACCCGTGGAGCAACCTACAACTGGACCAACAGTGCAGCACCACCCAGAGATAAAACGACCAAAGAAGTTCATCAATTCGTTGGTGAAGAGGGCTTGCAAGTCATTCTGGGTTAGTCTGGACTAGCTGATACAACTGAAAAAATAAATGGACCTCTCCTTGAAGAAAATGTCTTGGGCCATATCCTCATACAGAAAGGTATTGATATACCCCCTGCTCGGTGCTTTATGCTCAAATCTTAGTGGGGCTGTTGCTGAAATGCAACAGATGAGGAAATCTCAGAGGTGGCATCTGGAACACTGAGACTGCTGTGTCTTTAGTAGCACTTGGACAGGAAGGAACTTGCTCATAAATGTGAAATTCTACCATCCAGAATGTGCTTTAAGGGCATCTTTTCACTGGAAGCTAAGATGATGTTCTTCCTCCCTGCAGGTGCAGCATTTGTTGATTTAGAGAGGGAGCTGACCAAGGGGATCTTCAAATCTCAGTGGAAAAATGTGACATATGCACCTGAAAGTATATGCCTGCAAACACCACTCTGCTTTCCAGTACGCTCAGATTATGGATGAGCAACACAAAAGCATTTTTTAGGATCAGCTGCTGACTTCAGTTCCACACGCTTGTGATGCTACTGTGTGAACAGAGTTTCTGTGGAGCAGCTCTCCCAGGGAATTGCTCTGCAGCTCCTCTGAGCACCCTGTGGCCTGCAGCAGAGGGGACATACAGCTCTTCAGCTCTCTCTCCAGCTGATCTGGGCTCTAGTGCCTATCTCAGCCCCATCAGTCATTCTACTGCATTTACTGAACCATTCAAAACTTGTCAGATAAAGCACTGTACAAATCCTGCTTCAGGAAAAGAAGTGCTTCAGCAAGGAATGAGAACTTTCCCACTGATGAGTTTGCAAAGAGCATAAGAGACTTGGCTAGACTTCAGGATCAAAGATGCCAGAGAAGATATTTTGTAATTAGTAAATTACATGTTAGCATCTGGTCCCTGACAGCACTTAAATTATCCTCAGGAATGGCTTTAGATAAGTGGGGTAAATCCTTTCCACTCTTTTCTTAGGTCAGGATTTGCTTTGTTCCTCATATTTCCCATGAGCTACTTCCAAGGATACCTTATGGTGGCTGATGAGAACAGGGAAGGATACTCAATTACCACTTTTGCATCCAGCTGAGAATGTTTCACCTCCATACCCTGTCCAGTGGTTCTTTGCTGCCACTGCCTCTGATTTCCTTGACTGAGTTGTTTAAGTGCAGCTTCATAAATACAGTTGTTACAGCTAAGGAACTCAGTTCAGTGACCAGTTATTCTCCAGGGGTTCCCCTGCCTTCCTCCTGGTATTGAGAATGCATCCAGCTGCACTGGAGCTGGTCCTTCTAGACAGCCTCAGTTGCAATGTTTTCCAGGGCCTGATTCAGCTGGTGTCACCAAGCTATGTCTTGCAGCAGGAGATAACTCTTACCATTCAGGGCTTGTTCCTCTGCTCTGACTCTGAACAGGGAGTCTGCTCAAGCAGCTGCAGTACATCTTCTGTGCAGGTTCTGCAGCTGGTGGGAGAACTCCCATCCTCATATTGATACCTTAAATTGAGGAGTTGCACGTGAATGGTTCAGACAGGTCTTTGCAGATCATGTCAGGTAACAAGAAATGAAACAGAACTTTGGGATGTAACATCTCAAGTCCACACAAGCACAGAGAAAAGCCCAATATACATCAGGGAAGGCCTCAGGCAATGTGAGACAGGTTTGGTGCACTGCCAAGGAGCTCACACACTTCTCATCATATGAATGGTTATCCTTCTGTGTCCTGTGCTTTGAAACTGAGACTGAAGAACCAACAGAGACAGACAGCAAGCCGGTTCCTGTGTTGATCCCTGTGACCAGTACCAGGTTGGTTCAGCTGCTCTGTGATCCTCCTTAAAGCCCAGATCAGCAGTGATAAATAGTGCAAAAAGGGCAAACTCCTCTGTCTACCGCTCTGAGATCAGCTGGCACTTACAACTGGCCGCACAGCTCTTCAGAAAAATTTGGTTTTTAAGTATTTAGAGTAAAGAGAATTTTTAGTCTCAAACTTACAATGCCACAGTCATCTAGGAAACTAGTTAGTTTATTTTGTATAGTAGGATAGTGTTGCCTTGTTGTTGGTTTTGTCAGGGAAAGCATTTTCTGTTTGCAGAGGTAGAAGAGGAGGTTTGGAGCCAAGTCTGGTGGCTCAACTTGGATGAACAATTTCCAGGAGTGTATTCTGGTAAATGAGGTGGCTTATCAGAGCCTGGAGCAGTTCAACCCTGAGTTATTGGGTTAGGAAAAAACTCTGTTTTAATCGAAGTCATTAATGTGATTCTCCTGTGGTGATAGAGAGCTTTCCTGCTACCCAGGGAAGGATGGCTGAGTCAAAACCAGGGAAATAGTCATGGCCCTGCTTGGCAAGAAATCGTGTATAAGTGGACAATACAAGGTGCTGACCAGCAGCCTGAGTTCTTGATCCTACAGACCCACACAGAGATACTGCTCACAGATACTGCTGCCTTCTCCAGCATCCATACTTCGGTGAGAGGGGAGCAGTTCACCAGTTTAAAAACACAATTTTCATCACTCCCAAATATAAGTTCTGCATATTGCAACTACACTGGTGGGACAGCAGTTCTGCCCGGGGTACATGGTAAATTCCAGTGGTGTTGACAGCATCTCCCAACTCGGATTGGTGTACGCTTGAATATCCTCAGTGACCTGAAGTTGTGTGTCAGAGCAGCTCATTGTTTCTTTTTAAATGGTGTCCTGATACATGAGCCCATTTCTTGTGTCTCTGACTCTCCAGAGGACCAAGGGGGTGATGAGCTTTGGACCACTGAGTTGCTTTAGCAATCAAAATAAAAACAAAGGTTGGGACCTCATTCGTATGAAGCGAATCCAGCTCTAGTTACCATGACACCATGACAATCAACTTGTTTACTGCTTCAAGGTACAGTCTAAACATTCTTGGCATGTCATTTGCATAGCAATATCCAGAATGCTTTGTGTCACTCTACTGTATTAGGGCTCTGCAAATGCATTGAAAGGTTTCTTTACATGTATGCTTAAAGAGAAAGAAAGGAAGAGAAAGGAGAAGAGGGCTTCACTTTTGGTAGTATGTTTCAAGCAAAGTGTAATCTAAACTGTGTGCAAAATTAAACATTAGAGCTGGATACATGACCCCCATATCTTCTGGGGAAAGAGGGAGGGGGGTAATTATTCAACAGAGGGTGGAAAACAACTGAGAATATCTAGGACTCATTTTGGCAGGGTATTTAAACACGTGCTTAGCTTTAAACAGGTGATTGACTGAAATGCAGGAAAGAAAAATAAAAAGACACGGAGAAGTGAGAGAAGTTAGATTAGTAGAAGAAGAGGGAATAACAACAGGGAGTCAGCTTGGCTGTGTGACCTGGCAGCACTGCAGAAGGGCCAGGATGGGTGTGTTGGCTGGAAATAGCTGATGGGTTGGAAGGGTGCATGGGAAGCCCATATGGCAGTGAATGAGGCACCCAGGTATCAGCTGGCATAAACTGGTGTGGTTCCTCTGCACTGAATGGAGCTCTGCTTGCTCACCACTGCTGACGACCTGAGTGTTGGCTTCAACAGTTGTGCAAGCAGGGCTGGTAGTGAAACAGAGCCCCAAAACGTCTCTGAAAGGATGGGGTCTGGGGAGAAGACAGAAACTGGGGGAAGAATTGTGATTGATGGTAGTGGATGGCCAAAAGCCAGGAGTCAGCCAGGGGGATGGGGATCTCACCAGTCAGTGCAGGTAGGAGTACGAGGGGGTAGTGGTGGAGAGGCTGACAGCTTGGGAGCTGATGCAAGAGCAGAACAGGCTTTTGATGTGCTGGAGTATCTAGTATCTGGGTTGTGACAGATTAAGTCAGCTCTGCAAGGGGCCAGGGTAGAACTCAGACAGGTCACAGACACCATCAGGACCATTTCACTGCAGTCACTGGCATCTAAGTAGAAGCTATGAGGTCCAATGTGTTTGACAATGGTGACATTCCAGCTATCTTGTCTTCCCTCTGTGCCCACAGCACATCTAGGCTCAGGACTGGTCATGCTCAAGAGAGCATCTTGATGGCCAGGAACTAAGGAGAGGAGTTTCCCACATCATCAGCTTTCATTTACCTACCCCCTAGTACAGTGTGGTGTCCAGCTCAGGCACTAAAGAAAACTCAGATTTGACATGGTGGCATCAAAGATAAATATCTCTTGTGGATTCAGTGAATCTCTCAGACTCTGGTCAACTCAGAGATCAAAGCTGGTTTTCTCCAGAGCAAAGAATTTACAGGGAGGCATGTTAACATTTCTGCGTCTGCTAGAATAAACGATCTGCAATCCCATACACTGTTTGTAGCTGAGACCACGGGAATAGACTCAGGAGGCAAGCCACATCAGATGTGAACAGCTTGCTCAGCAGGATAGCCTTTACAGATCAGGCATCTCTGTGCTACCTCCAGCAGAACACCACTGAAGAGACAACTCTGGTCTGAAAGAGTCCTGTCTAATGTGAAGGTTGGACTGCAGACTGAATGAAAGGCCCCCAGGTGTGTATTTGTGTCACTCCTCAGGTAACAGCCCCTGCCTGATTCATTCCATGTATCTCCTTTGCACCACCTGGCTTGTGGAGACCTTTTCTCCCCAGAGTTACTGATTCCTGTAAGCTTCCTCTGGGTTTGTATCACACTAGATGCAAAATGACTATGACTTGAAAGAAAACCCAAATAACATACGTACACATATTTTACCATTCTATCCTTAATGTTCTACCATACTATGCTTATTCTTCTGCTCTGCCTTGCACACTACAAGCCACCCAAAAACCTGTACATGTTGCAGGTCTGTATGAATCATCTGCTATTATTTGGTATTTACCTGAGATTAGACTGAGAACGGGGTTCTAAAAAAAAAAAAGAAGTGTGATCCAAGACACTGCAGACTTTTGTAGTTTACCCAGACCACGATCAGTCAAGTACAGGCAGCTGGTCCCCCACTCAGGATATTTAAATATTTTAAAATAAAACTAAATCCAGACATATTTGCAGTCACAGCTACCATGTACTCTCTCCAACAGTCTGGCTGTATCTGTCTTCTCTGCTTGTGTTTTCAGGTGTAAATTCTCTTGTCAATAACCATTTGATGTACCTGGATGTGTGCCTAGTTCTCTTTCAGATGTACCAGGGTACCTGACATCCTCATCAGTCTGGCAGAAGGGATTTATCAGCTGCAGACCCTTCTGGAGCAGTGACTGAAGCCAATCCAGACCAGATACTCCCACCCAAGATCTAACATATGAGTGCACACCTATGTTCAAGCATGGGAGCCACTGCCCATCCAGCTGCAAAGTGGATGCAGCACTTTTTAAGAGTAAAATAATGTATTCATAGTCTGTGACTGATGCTAATATTTTTCATAGTTGGAAACCTGAGGCTGAGGAAAAGAATAGACACAGATCTGACAGGAGTGACTGTCTCCAAGGCACGTTTTGGAGCCATGCTGAGATTCTATTGATGTATTTTTTCCAATTTGGTCCATATAGACTGGTAGCAAATATGTGATCAAAATGTACTCTTTTCCATGTGTTCTTTGTTGGGAACAAGCCTAACAGAAAATACCAAGAAGGAAAGGAGAAATTAGAGAAGGTTGCAGCAGAATGAGAAAGGGGGTATAGCAAACTTAAGAATGAAGAGTTTTCCTGTTTATGGTAATTGCTACTTCTGTTTTTAGTTAGCTAGTTTGTTTGGTTTTATTTATATATGCCAGATATATTTATGGGTTATTATAGAGTATACAGAGTAGTTCCAGGGTAGTCATCTGTCCAGCACCGGGCAGCCACTCCTTTAGAGCTACAGCCATATTAAGCATCAGGCCCAGCCATTTGCTGTCATCATCAGTGTCAGTATCCTAGGAGATGTCCTGATCTTGCATAATTACATCCTGATAAATGAGTACTTGGTGCTCATAGCAAAAACACTTTCAAAATTAATATAATTGAGAGATAGTTGCTGTTGATGTACCTGCCTTCAGATCAGTAGGAATATCATACAAAACTATTTTATTTAGGATCTTTTGTTAACACTCACCTATATTTTAAAGTAATCACAGTCAGAGACCGAATTATATTGTCATTAGAGAATCAAATTTCAGAGCTTCCCTCAGGAACCTAAGGATTAAAAATGAATCCTTGTTATCCCAGTAAATTAATAGGTAAGATTCACTCCAAGTAAACAAGAGTGAAAAAAACCACATCACAATGTAATGCTATTCCAAAGCAGAAAGTCCATTTACTCTAAACACTATTCCAAAGCCATGGTGCCAGGTCAGAGCTGGCACTGTGTAAATACATTAACTGCAGATAAACCGAATTATGGAATTCCTGGGTTAATAATACTAGTTTTGTGGTTAAGAGCAACAACATTTAAAATATCAATACATGTTTCCAACTGTAAACCTATTTGATGCAGCCTTTATGTGGAATGAAATGAGGTTGAGAGATAAAAATCACATTAATGTAAAAGCCAAATAATGCATATTAATATTAAGTAGTTGTAAGTACACAGGTAATCAATATTGAAAAGATTCTTCATTCCAAACTGTTGGCTTTTTCCAAGGTATCCATGTCATGTTCACATTTTTTGCCTGTGAAAAGAGAGTGGTTGCATATGTGATGGGATGGGGTGTGGGACACCAAAATTCAGCAATACCAGTGTGTGGAAAAGAGAGCCCAGCATCATCCTTTGTGCTCCTTCCCCTGGCAGGACAGCCACTTTTGCTCTGACATAGAGTCTTTAAAGCTTTGATAGCATCCAAAGAGTCTCCTCTCTGCATGCTAGGGCAGAAGTAATTCAAATTTAAGATAGAAATACAATCAAAAAAGTATATGCTGGAAAATATTCAAACTCCCTTTGTGCATTTACAAATCTGCTTCCTGTTGGAATCAGGTGAGACTGGGCATTTTAGATGCTAAAATGCTTAAGTAACTTTCAGAAACCTGCTGGCAAAATGGCTAGAGATAGAAAGTTGAAAATTGGCGTGTTATGACATTCGCTTTAGCAGAGGTGCCCACACTCTTCCCACAGCAAAATGACTTTAATTTGCCCAACCTCAGAGTCCTTGAAAATGACACTCTGAGCATTTGCTGTAATGATTTCTCACTAAATTAGAAAAATGCCCAACTAAGGAGGGATTATCTCTGCATGTGGATGTGGCATAATGACTGTCAAGTGCACTGAGAGCCCCACTGGGCTTTGCAAGGTACACAGGGTCTGCAGCAGAGGCCAGTGTGCATCAGAGAATATTAATACTGTCTTGTTGGGGCCATCCATTGTGATACTCCACTGCTGTTCAGACAAAATTATACCATACAAGGGAATTCTCTTTGCTACTTTACATATATGAGGTACATTTTAGAGCTGAGGATTAGTTCCAAATTGTCTGGCTGACAAACTCAGTCCATAAAGGATGCAGTCACGTGTGTGCCCCACACTCTCTGTAATGTGTGCACTGACTGGGACAGCATCACTACAAGATTGTTCCTTGCAGCCCACAGCCACTGTGCCTGCAGTGAGGATGTGATAGTGAACCTGGTTCTGCACACCTATAAAGTTTTCCAGCTGCTCCCTCGGATCCCAGCAGCTCTGGTTCCTCAGGACAAAATGTGTTTGCCCACAAGGTACTGTTTCTCTGCCAGGCATGCTGCTGCCCAGGTTTCACAGGGAGTGAGGAGCAAACTGGGTGGGCAGTGCCACTGCCTCATCATGCCTGTCACAGTGGTGAGAAACTGTCCCCGTCTGCCTCTGCTCAGCCTCAAAACCGGAGTGTGAGGAGGCACATTTTGTACATCAGAGCTTGTGCCGTGGAGGACCACAGACATGGTGGGAATGTGCTGGCAGACAAGAATGTTGAGAGCTTCAGCACAACTGCCACAATACCACTCCAACAGCAACACTCAAATGCTCAGTGTTGGTGCTCCTTATATCTCACTGCCAGCCAGCTGGCTCAGCCCCATGCTGCTGAACAGGCATGAGGAGCACACGCATGCACCTCTGCGGGTGCCCTCTGGCTTCAGTGCCAGTGCTCTGTAAGAGGATGCCAGACCCCTTGCTAAACTTATGTTAGGCTGCTTCTGCCTCCATTTTGCAATGACTTTTCAAAACAAGTCTGGTAAATGTGAGCAGGATGGGAGGTGAGGGCTGGAAAGTCTACAGGGCTCTGCTGTGCCAATTAGGGTCCTCTGAGGGATCTTTTCTGTTGAAACTGGTCTGTTGGGGAAAGAAGGGCACACAGGGAACATTATGGGGCCAAGCACCAGGCAAGACTGACTCACTCTTGTATCAAGGCCAGTTTTTGGTTTCAAACCTGCCAAATTCATCCCCAACAGTCAAGGGAAAAGGAGCCAGGAAGATGCTGCCCACGGGGTGTCCTAACTATGAGCATGCTCTGCCTTCCCATCTCAGCTGGATAATGTGGGAAGCGAACAGAGGAGGAAGCAGAGATGGAGAGGTGAGAGGTCTGAGAGTCCCAGGAGTCAGTGGGTGAAGGAAGGCCACCAAGGAGCCTTGAAACCCTTTGTCCGTGTGCCCCAATCTTTATAATACAGCTGCCTAGTGTCACCAAGTCCTTACAGCTTCCAGACAGGGGGACACAAATCGGGCCAGGCACAGTAGGGTGAGAGTACTGCCTTGTGCCTGTCCTGCACTATCGTGTCTAATGGTTCCCCCCCACCTCACATCGTGCTGAGTGTCCAGAGAGGTCCGCAGTGTGCCGAGGGCTGCAGGGTCATACTCTCCACCCATCCGTGGGATGGAGCTGCAGGAAGCGGTAGATCTCCTGGACCCACAGCTATACAAGGGGACCTGGGAAGGCTGAAGGGTGACACATGTGTTTCGTGGACAGGACTTGATGTTGTCCCAGCCGTGGCAATTTTACCTGCTCTGCCTTTACCCTTGGTGCCCAGGGATCTCCAACCCACAGCTTCCCACACCAACTTCAGCCTGTGCATGGAGCTGCATTGACCTTCTCCACGGGAATTTTCCATGAGGGACATCATCTCCTTTCCTTGCTCTTCCCGGTGCATGTTTCGGACATGCTCTGGGATGAAAATCCGGTCCCGTCCTTGTACGGGCAGGAACCGACAGCAGCCCAGGGACCCAAGCACATTCCCCGGATTGCAGGGCATGAAACCCGCCTTGCCAGGCGGTGCAGCTCTGCGGGGAGAGTCGAGGCATCGGCTGCCGATGCAGAGACGGCCGCTGCACCCACCGATAATCGTCCCCGTGAGCCCGAACGGAACGGGAGTCCCGGCGAAAGGGGCCTTTTCCCGCACGACCGGAGCGGCGGCGGGAGCGCCGGGCTCTGGGGGTCCCGCACCCGAGGAGGTTGATGCCAGTCCGGCCCCGCGCCACCGCGTGTGGCACCCCCGGGGCTGCGGGACTTCTCGGCTGCTTCCGACGGGGCTCCCAGAGAGCCGCCGGGACGAGTCACCGCGCGTAAAAACCGGCAGAGTGCCTCCGGGAGCGGGGCTGCTGGAACCCGGTGGTCGTGATGGAGGGAGCCCCAGCAGGGCCGGCCCCGGCACCAGCCCCGCAGGGTTAGCGGGAGGCTGGGGCAGTCCTTCCTGGCTAGCGGCGGCGGGCACCGGCAGAGAGGAGCCGAGTCCCGCCGTCAGCCAGGTGTTTGTATTGACTTACAGCCGTAGGCAGACTTGCGGCTGGGATGGAATGAAAGGTTCAGCCCAGCCTCTCCCCGGCCCGATGTTTAGCTTCGCGGGGAGGACCGAGAGAGCCCCCGGGACAGGAGTCAGGGGTCCCCCGCACCGGTACCTTCGGCTCGACACGGAGAAAGGAAGACTCCCCGTCATCTGCGCTGGCCGGGGCGGGCGAGTCCCGGTGCCGAGCTGCGGCGGAGGGGGTTGGAGAGCGACGGTGCTCCCAGCGCACTCCCGCGGGAGCCGAGCGGTTGCTTTCTACGCGAAGGGAAGGAAATGAACCACCAACGAGCTTTTATTGTTATCAGAATCATTATTATCATTGCCATCATCGTTTCTCTGCACATAAATAAATAAATAAATATCTCCCGCGGGGAGGGAGTGGGACGGAACGGTACAACCACAGCTGTGCGCCCGGCAGCGATGGAGTCAAAACAAAACCGAAAACAATTTTGGAGAGGAAAAAAAAGGAAAAACATTAGGAAAAGATAATAACTCAAACAGCCTTCAACCCTCCCCGTCAGTCCGCCCGCTTTTGGGCACCGCCGAGTTACCAGAGGGAGCCCAGGACAGCATCCCTCCAGGCGAGCGCACCGGCCGTCGCCGCCCAGCATCTGCGCCCGTCTCGGTGCGCGGGGAGGTCCGCGAGGAGCTTCCCGGGCTCAGGGCGGCGTCTGAGGGGAGACAAGTGAGAGAGCACTATGGGGGGACGCCTGGGGTCCTAGGGAGGGGTTTATTTACAACAGGGTGCCGGGGCACCCGTCCCCCAGGGCGGGGGTCTAGAAAGGCGAGAATGTCCTTCCTAAATTACACAAATTATACAAAACGGTATAAAATCCTTCGGCTGCATGACAGCACCTGGGCAGGCAGGACTCCCTCCCCTGCTTTCGCCACAGTTCCTGCGGAGCCGGGGTGGGCGTGCAGGTGGCTAGGGGGTGACTGCGAGACCTCTGTCGTCCTTCCCCGAGGAGGACGGAGACATGCGCAAGTCCTCGTCGTCCTCCGAGCACTTAGTGGTGGAAAGGGACGAGCATTTGCAGCTGTGGCCGCCCCCCCCGCCCCGGTGGGAGCTATTTTTGCCTTCTTTCTTGTGCTTGACCCGCCGGTTCTGGAACCAGATCTTCACCTGCTTCTCGGAGAGGTTCAGGTAGGTGGCGATCTCGATTCGCCGCAGCCGGGAGAGGTACATGTTGGAGGCGAACTCCCTCTCCAGCTCCAGGAGCTGCGTGCTGGTGAATGCGGTGCGCATCCGCTTGCTACTGGGCAGCTGGCTGGACGTGCTGTCTGGGAATGGAGAGGAGCGCACCGTCAGGACCTGCCGGACCCTCCGCCGCCCGCCCCGCAACGCCGGGCACTCGCCGTTCCCTCTGAGCCCTCCTTGCCCCCCACTCTGCCGGGCCGCAGCCCTTCCTCCTCCCCGGGGGCCCTGGGACTCAGCAAGCAGCTGCCAGGCTGGAGTCCGAGCTCACAAGGGTACCGCGGCCGCCTCTCCCCGTACGCACAGCCTGGATAGGAGGCTCGGCGGGCAGCACGGGGGCTTCCCCTGCGCATCGTCCGGGGCACCGACAGAGAGAAGTGTCGGGACTCCCCGTCCAGCCTCCGTGCGCCGGGCAGGCACCCCCCTCTCCAGGTGTCTTCGGCAGGCTCCCCCGGGATCCCCATCACCTCCCCGCAGCGCCCACCGCTGTCACGCAGGCATGCACCCCCCGCTTGCCGCCCCTGCCGGCCTTACCCACGGAGATGCAGTGGAACTGCCGGGGGTCGGGCAGCGGGTAGGCGCCCTGGTAGAGCGCCGGTGCGTGCCCGACGCTGACGGCGGAGACGGAGTGCTGCTGGCGGGCCAAGGGCGAGTGGCAGTACTGGGAGCCGAAGGGAGGGAAGGAGGCCTTGATGAGGGGGATAGCGGGCGGCGGCGGGTGCAGCTGGGAGGCGGTGACACAGAGCGGGCACACGCAGAGCAGCCCTGCCTTGCGAGCGTGGCAGGCGCCGGCCGGCAGCCCGGGCAGCGGGTGCGAGGGGTGCACGGCGTAAGGGAAGAGCGGCGGCGGAGGGCTGCCCTCCCCCTTCTTCTCGCCCGCCTCCCGCAGTACCAGCGAGTCCACCAGGAAGGAGCGCGGCATTGCCCCGCGCAGCCCCCGCGCAGCCCCCGCGCAGCCCCCGCGCAGCGCCGCTGGCCAGCCCGAGTGGGGCTGAACGGCGCCCGCCGCCCGCTTAAATAGCGCCCGCGCCATGTGATGGCGGCGCCGGGCGCTCAATGGGCTTTCTGTGGCTCTTCTCTTGGCATTCACGCCGCACGCTCCCTCATTATTTCCCTTGTTAACTAAATGAACTGCATAATGTACTCTATTCTTGTCGACCCCACCCACGCCGTAGCAGGCGGCCTCTCCCCTCCTCTCCCTTTGGCGGGGTTATTTTCTCATTCTCTCGCGATTTAATATTCTTTTCTTTCTCTTTATCGCTCTCCTTCGCTTTCAGCCCAGCTTTCAGCCCGCTCCCACTTGTTTATTTTGCCGGCTGCAGCCGCGGTCTCCGCCGGCGCCAGCTTCCCCTGCCAGCCCCCCGTGCCTTTCCCACCTGTGGCACCAGGTCGGCCCCCCGGTGCCCACGGCCTCTCTCTCTCCCCTCGCCTCCGGGATGCTTCGTCCCCGCTACCTCGCCCGCCGCCTTCCCCAGCCCCGCGTCTTTGTTCTCAGCCTGGGTCCGGGACCTGCCACTTGTCGCTGTCGCCGCCGTCGGGCGAAACCCCCGGCCACAGGGATGTGCCAGCCGGTGCTCCGCCGGCAAGGACATCCGCCCGGCCTCTGCGTGGGCGCCCGGGCATAGCTAACGGGTACGGAGCGCCACAAGCATCGCGGCTGCCCCGGTGCGGGTACGGAACACCCCACACGCAGATTCTGCTCCGTGCCCGCGGCACCCGCGGAGGGCGAGGAGGCGCTCGGCACGTTCCGCGTGTCTTTACACCTGGTCCCTGTGCCCAGTCCCAGCGGTAATCCCTGCCATGGCACCACGGCACCATGGCACCCCACGTGCGGCGGCCCCGGCCCCGGCCGCCACCAAGCCGCACTAGCCCGACCCCGCATCGCCGCGCACAAGCGAGCCGGGAAGTCCCCGGGGCTCTGGCGACGGCAGGGAAACGGCTGATTTTTCCCGAACGATGAGATTTAGCTAAAACACTGCGGCCGTGTCTGATGTCTCAGCACAGGGATCTGCTAAGTTCACAGCGGTCCCCAAAGCGAGTGCGCGTTCGTCGGAGCTAACGCGCACCGGCGCTGCCCCGTGCAGCGGCTCTCCGCATCGCGCTCCCTGGAGATTGTTGATTTAGTAGGTGAATAGGGAATGCTAACAAATAAGAAAAAAAAAATCGTGGGATTACATATTCTGCCCCGATTTTCCCGTTTAATATACGGGGAATAAAAAGACAAACGCACCCGCCGACTCGTGTCAAAACGTGGGGAGATTGCTCCCTTACAGTAACTTCCCAGCCTCGAAACCAAACGGACTTTTTTAAAAGGGGGGGAGAAGAGGGGGAAAGGAAGTAAAAGCATTGAAAGCGGTGTGCTCCGTGTCTCCGGGCTATGCAGAGTTTGTTTTGCCTGCGGTCACATTTCTCACTGTAATCCACGGGAGTTTTGCCGAGATACTGTTGATGCCTGAGCCTAAAAATGTACTGATGTGCACAAATGAACGGCGAAAATTACAGAGCGAATAAAAACGAATGTTAATAAAAACTCAGTCCCGCAAAGATATAGAGAGGATTCCCAAGCGTCCTTTCCCTGAAAGCCTTAACTGGGTTTGGATTTTTCTTTTTTATTTTTAAGGAAAAGGTATTTTAAAATATTTTCCGCTGGAGCCGGCTCCAGGGACGAGGCATCTCTCCCTGCTGAGAAGTGGCTCGCCACCGGGGGGTGGTGGATTCAGCCTTATTCCGAGGGATTCCCGCTGCCCAGGGGATGAACCCCGGGGCTCCGAGCCGCAGGGAGGCAAAGGGTTAACAGCTTCTGAATGCACACCAAGCCCAAAGCTACTGGGAAAGAATATCCAAAAAAATAACCAGTTTTTTTTTCCAGCCGCTGGACCTTATTGAATGTCATTGAAGAAAGTTTTGAATGCCAGATAAAGAGAGGCGAATTAAAGTGTGTGACAGCAGAGGATAAGCAAACACAAAGAGAACTCTGTCACACTTTGGGCAAAATCCGTGGGCTTTTTACCAAGCCTCTTCGCTATGATTGAATTAAGTAATAGGAAAACATTTTCTTTCAGTTTAGAGCCATTAGACAAAAACTTCAAAGCGAATAACACTTTTTAATGTGCAGCTCAACAATGGAATCTGTTTTGTGCTGAAATGTTTAAATGGTTTGTTGTGCAACTGTGGGCTGAAATAACCTAGACTGCAGCAAAATAGCATCCTTCAGCCCGTTTTATGAGCTCTTGAAACTAGCACAGACCTTTAATATCAGAGCTTTAAACTAGCTCCCCTACCCGTCTTTTTGCGCCCCCCTCTTTTTTGTATTTTGGGGTGAGGTTTTTTTTGTTTTTTAATAGACGAAATTCTCCTCGTATATTTGCTATCACGAAACGATCGCCGCTAAACGAAAAGGCTTCCGAGAGCTGGGGAAGGAGATCCGCCGGCGGGGTACGCGCTGCAGGCGGCTCGGGGGGCACGGGGGGAGCCCCTCCCGGGGCTGCGGGCGGCCCCCGGCCGGACCTGCGGCTGCTGCGTGGGGCGGGGAGGCCGCGGCCCCGGCCCCGGCTCCGCGGGGCTCCTGCCGGGACAGGGTCCCCGGCGGCAGCGGGCAGTGCCGGCGCTCGGGCTCCCGACGGAGAGAATCGCCGGGTGGTAACTGCTGCCCCCGCGCCCTGCCCGCGCTGTCACACCCCCCGAGACGGGGATGGGGAGAGGGAAGCAGTAGGGTGAGCATCAGCCGGGGACACTTAGTGAGGGGAGCGTCATGGGTCTCTGCGGGGGATGAAGGAGAGAGAGGGCAACAGCGCTAGCACTGACGGAGCCGTGCCTTCCCCCCTGGGGCTGGGTGACCTACGACACCGCTGCCTGCGAGGGGACAAGGTGTCACACTGCCGCTGCCTGGGGGCGGCTGTGCCGACACCGGCTGAAAAGAGCTCCCTCATCATTTTGAGGGACCAGACATCATCGCGTTTTGTGATGAGGCCCTCACTCTCCGCAGTGGTGGCTGTTTCTGTCTGAGGGCAGGAGGTGCCACCCACCATCAATCCCCCAGTAAGGCATGGAGAGGTGCATTAGTTTGGGAGCTGTGGGGAGGCGAGGATGAAATCCGACCGGAATGGGAAGGAATCGCTATTTCCAAGGAGACCATGTCCTTGGTAGGTGAGCAGGGCTGACGATTTGTGAGTGACTGTAACATTCCCCAGCCTAGCCCGAGTAATTATTTTCAAATGGCAAATACCAAAATGTAAATCAAAGCCAATTCTGAGCCACAAGGCACACACCATGTGATGGATTCTCCAAAGAATGTGCTTACACTGGACAAACACACCCTGGAGCAAGCCTGTGAGATACCTGTGAATCCCTTCAATTAACTTGATCACTGAATGATTCTGAGTTTGAGTAACCAGAAATAGTTTTTTTGAAAACCACTGCCTTATCAGCAAGATTGATTTTTGTAGCTGCTGGACTTTTCTCACTGATCTCTTGCTCCATTGTACAGGACTAACTGCATGAACAGACACCCAAGCGATGTTATTTCTGGTTCCTTATTCAAACTGTGCTCTGCACAGAATGAACATTTCCTCATGGGTTTATCTTGTGCATCGACACCACAGGGCCTGTGTGACCATCTGTTTTGGCAGTGTTTATTTCCACAGCATTTCAGAGGAGAGGTGGAGCAAGCTCTGTTCTGCTGATGGATCACCAAGGTGAAGTGATGAGGGCTGGCAACTATTTGGGACAAGCAGATGATGCTTGTGGAGTGTTTGTGTCACTCTATGTTCACATGAAGCTCAGTGTTTGAAAACTGCAGTGTGTATTTGTACGTTTTGTGCACTGACTTTGGTCAAGTGCTGGAAGCGTTTGTCACCCTCAAAGCCAGACTTCAGGGAAGGCAAGCAGTCACTGAGAAGAACACAAGGACTGAGTATCTGCAGAAAAACCAAACCAAAACTTTTTATCATGATCTCAGTGATATACTTTGCACTGTCTGTGAAAACCAGGAGAAACACAAATAAAAGCCAGTCTGAAAACAGGACACATCACATCAGACCAGAAGCCCTTCTATGACCATAACTTCTCTGCAGCAGTGGCTGTAGTGGAAATCTTAGGAAGTCTATGGGAAAATGAGAAGTGTAAAATGAGTCTTCCATGGTTTCCTTCTGGCCTCCAGTGATCCACAATACAAGGGATTCCAGAAACATAAACTATGTTCATGTTTCATTTCAGTTTTTCCAAAATAAAGTCTAAACCAAAGGGGGGTTTGTTGTGTGAGTTTTCCTTTAGCTCTTGTCTGTTCAATTAACTCCTCCAAAATTTATAATTGTATAAATTTTGTAGCCTATCAGCAATGGTTTTAGAGGGGGCTTAAGAAAAAGGAGAGACTATTTACAAGGAGAAATAGTAATAGCACAAAGGGGAATGGGTTTAAATGGCAAGTGGAGAGATTTAGATTATTTGTTAGGGAGAAATTCAGAGGGTAGTGAGACACTGGAATGGGTTGTCCAGAGAAGTTGTGGATGCCCCCTCCCTGAAGTGCTCAAGGCCAGGCTGGATGGGGCCCTGAGAACCTGGTCGAGTGAGTGGCATCTCCACCCAAGATGAGGGGGGCTTGAATTAGATTATCTATAAGGTCCCTTTGACCCTAAATCATTCTATGTTTCTATGATCCAACCCTGCCACATTTCCATGTGGTTCATCTAGTTTCATCTGTTTTCCATCACAAGTTATTAAGACAATAGCTTATCTTGCCGGTAAAACCTGTGCCACAGGAGGACCAAATCAAAGCTGCTTGTCTCTGTGACCTTTATTTTCTTTTTCTTTGATCGTTTTCCACAGCAGATATCTAGGGTAGAGATTTACCATTTAGATCTTCAGTCTCATTGGTTCCCAACAGGGTTGGTGTATAAGGCAATCTTGTACTCATCTTCTAAGAAGACAATTTGTTGCTCTGTTTCTCCTCCTACATTTGACCTTTCACTGAGGAGGAGGTTTCAAAGAAGTGGCTGGACATAAATACTGAAAAAGTAACAAGAAAAGTAGGAATATGTAAAAACAAACTATTTAAAATAACCTTTTGCTTTTATAGTGTGACCACGTTTCAAATTGCTGGTGACCTTGTAGGACAAAGGAGGAGAAGGACTAAGGACGCAGAAGTGCTTGAGAGTAATGAAGACAAGGAATTGCAAAAGAGGAGTTGGATATTGGTTCTGCAGATGTAGTTAAAATACCAAATTGTTAGAAATACCATCCTTCAGCCTCAGAATCCACCCTATTCCCCAGCCTTTTTTTATTGCTGTCTTCTCCTTTCTCCAAACTTCTCACCTTTATGTATTTCAAGTCCTCTAAAAACTGAAAGTTTTAGAGGCTGTCAGACTGCCCTTTGAAAACATCCAAGGGGAAATTCTGTTATCTTGTACAATAAGAAACTATATCATATCTGTTATTTATATGAAGAATTTGAAAGGTTTCCTGTAGCTGAGGTACTTCTTTTTGGGTTTTAATCACATTAGTGTGGATGCTGTCATCAAACCATATTGATCTGCAGCATGGGTACTTGAGGTTGTGGGTACACTGGTTTCAGTGCTGGCTTCTGGTCCCCTTCCTGGCAGATTTGGAGGGTCTTGCAGTGGTTGCAGTTAGTGATGAATGGACATCTGGTTAGTGCATTCTGTGATGGAAGAGAGAGAAATAAAGGTCTATTAGATTCACTGATAAAGATCTTTCTTCGACTTCTAAGTGAAGTTCTACAGGAAGCCAGTGGAAAAAAAGCAGTGTTCCCCTATCATTTAAAAGAGAATACCAGAGACCTGAAGATATTAGAGCCAATAAAGCCACTGAAGAACAAGCTCCCAGGTGGAGCTCCCCAACATACAGAAGGCATTTCCAAGATGTTTTTGCAGTGCTGCTGAACAGCCACATGCAGAAACACACCGCGAGTGTTGCCAAAGGAGGAGTATGGCAAATGGGGCAGGGTGTTCTGATCTGGATCAGGGGCTGGTAGGTTGCACATGGTGAGTGGCAAGGGTTGTGAGTCAAGAGGGAGGTTTGCTTACCTGCCCCAAGGTTTCCTGGCCACTGCTGGTGACACGGTGGCAGAGCCTGAATACTGCAGAACTGTGTAGCTCGGTTCCTTCTTTGATGCTGACAAATACATGTTCCTCAAGTGTTTATCACACACGAATGTGAAACCATTATCTTAAATGCTTACTCAGCTTGTGTAAAGCAGATCTTACCAAAGTATGTTAATTCCTTTAACTTGGCAGTCCTGGCAGTAGACTGAGAAAAGGAGCACTCTGAACTGACAAAATAATTTTCTTATTTTCATTACATTTTTTAGGACTTAAACAACCCTTTTGAACACAGTAGAGTATCCAGAACATATTAGGCTACATGTGTTTGTGTCTGCATGCCTAGACAAAAATTGGTATATTTTGTATGTATGTATGTATATATATAGACATATCAAGTGTGTATGATGGGTGTTTACAGCCATACACAACCATATTGTGGCAGCTATATAGAAACAATTTCCTGGAAACAGAGCCATTTGTTGACCTCCTTATATTTGCATGTAAATCTTCTAGTTCACAGCAGTTTATTTTTTAGAGACACAGAACGACCACTGGCTAACAAAAACAGCCTCAAGGATATCCAAGCTAGTACATGACAAATATATGTGATGGTACTGCATTTTTTTTGTATTTCAAATGCAAGTAAAGCCTGTGAACTTCTTTTTTCAGCTCGTTTGTTTCAGTAAGTATAGTGACCTAACACTCAACAAAGTTTGGATTTGTAGTTGTTGTAGGCTGTCCTGGATTAGTAACAGAGCTGGGAAGTTTCCTACTCAAAATGTGAATGTCACAAATCCGACTCCATGCCCTTTTTTATGCTGTTAGATCTTCATTTTCCACATTTGGAGAGTGGTGTCAAAGACTCTCCTGTCCTATGTCCCTGTGTACCCAGTGTGTAGAACCACAGCTGAGCTACTGCTGGGGGTGTGCATGAGCAACGAGGCTCAAGGTTTCTCTTGAAAGAGCTCTAATTTTGGCTTTAGTCTCATGTGCCAGTCCCTCCCATCATGGGCTAAGGTGGTTCCTTGAATTGTGGTCCAGCAATACTGTCCATCACATCATCCGAAGCAGAGCAGTCTTATATTTTGGGAAGATAGCCCCAAGCTGGGTACTTTGATATGAAAAAGATTATCCCAAAATAGGGGCCTTAGGCCAGGGAAGTTCAACAGGAAGGCAGCATACTCCGAAATACAAGCTGTATTTCCTAGACTTCTGGAATCCCACAGGCTCGTCAGACCCTTGAACTTCAACTCTTACAGTTTGTGAGAAATACTTATCATGAAAGGATAAATTAATGGCTGTATAAATGCTTATCATCAGCCATTCAAAATATTCTTTCTCCCCTATAAGAAACAAAAGAATCTTAGCCAAATTTTATTCTCAATGTGGTTGTACACATAAACTCTCCTCAGGGTGTTACCTTCCACTGCACCTATTACAGTCAGTACAGGGAATGCACTGTTTTAAGAGGAGAGGGTCTACTTAAGAGCTGGTCATTGTTGGCTTCCTTTGTAGTCAGTGGGAAGAAACATGTACCTGCACAGAGGGATTCATTTGACTTACTGCAGAAATCCTTAAAGTTAAAAAAATAAAAATATCCCACTAGAAATTCTTACCTGGCGCTATAAAGGATCCTTAAATGCCTAACCCAAATGCATGTGCCCCTGGGTGCTCTGTCTCTGTAAGGCTCTGCCTCAGCTTTTGCCTTTTCTCATGGATGCAGGCTGCAACTCTTTGGAGCATGAGCTCTCCAGAAGCCATGGAGCTGCACAGCATGAGCTGTGTGGAGCCCCTCTACTCCCACTTTTGAATCATTGAATCTGACAATGAATCATTATTTTTCTGACACCTCTTGCAGCTTGTATAGACAAGGTCAGAGCCTTTTAACTCTACTTCTATCCCAGAGTATGGAAACTAATTAGAACCCTCTGTGGGTTTGGTGTTCCTATCCTGGGAGACCAGATTGATCCATTAGATTTTAGGCAGCCATTCCCCTTTACTCTGTATTTTCTAACATTTCCCTCCAGTTTTTCAACTTCACTTCTTCTTTAGATACTGTCCTTACTTTTCCTCCTCTTCTTCAGAATGTCTAATTTTTTCCATCAGCATCTTCTCTTATTGCCTCTCTTTTCTTCTCTTCAGCCAGATCACCATCTCAGTAAATAGAAGAAGTCTTCTAATAGATTTTCATCCAGAAGTGTGAGAGAAAAGGTTTGAGTCTGAAGTCTTCCAGTTATCTCCTCCAAAAGATAAAACTAGGAGGGGTTGATAGAGTCTTCTCCAAATTTTTAACATTGCCCAGATGCAGGGCTAGAAAAACAACCCAAACAAAACCAAACCAACAAAACCCCCAAAAAGATGAGGAGACTCTACTGTCTTGGTCACAGGCACATAAAAAGAAGCAGTAGGTTAAACTGGCCATAGAAAAGAGGCTGGGGGAAAAGGAACTTGGCAATCAAGAAAGAGGAGGAGATAAATTCAGAAATTCCAGTAGATGTCAGGAGACTAATTGTTCTCAGTGGTGAATAAATATTTAGATTTAATCTTCAGCACCAACTGAAAAAGCTCAGCAATTGCACAAGTTCTCTCTGCTTCTTGAGAGATTTTAACAAAACTTCCACTTGTTCTCTTTTGACAGATGAGATGTTCTACACCAACAGACTGAAATGCGCCTGCCATCATTTTCCATCTCACTTGTCCTGTGGACATTCTCTGTCTTTTATTTCATCAAATCCCTTCCTTTCCAGCAGTATAATCAACCTCACATCAGGGAAACTCCTTCTCCCTTCAGAAGGGAAGTTTTTTCCTATCACTGGTGGTCTTGAAACTACACCATCCTTTTTTGAGCTGAGGCAGTGAAGGAAGGCTCATGCTCCTGCTGCTTATGTCAGCAAGGCTTCTCTGCTTCTTCACAGAGCAACAAGATTTAGATCAATAGTAAAAACCTTCCTTTGAAGGAAGGAGGCCTTCTTGAGGGAATTACTGTAGTGGTTGCATGTGATAGGCAAAAAGAGAACGAGAGTAATGTGCGTGTTGTGCCTGTCTATTCAGGACCTGTCTGTAGATGAGATGCTCCTTTGAGACATGTGTTTGCAATCTAAATTAGATGCCAAAAAAATTTGCTGTCATGACAAAAAATCCCATGTAAAACCTGCCCAGCAGGGAGCTGAACAGCCAGCGAAGGGTGCTAATATAGAGTTGAAGTCATGACAAGTGTTTCCCACTCTGAGAACCAAAGAAATAAAAAAGATGCCAGTAACACATTAAAAAAAATTATCCAAACCACAAACACAAACACAGATGCAAGCCCGAGTCTGAAAATCGCCCTTGTGGCCTCCATGAAGCCTACCAGCATGCAGAATTTTAATTCAGCTGTTTGTTAGCTCAGGTTATTTGTCAGGGATCAAAACGACACTGTAATGCTCTTCTGAGACCAGCTCATTCTGCAGACCCCTGATCACTCCAGAAGCTACTGCCAGGGGGCTCTTTGCCTGGAAAGCATCACAGGTCCTGTCCCATCTCTGTCACAGCTTGGAAACTTTGTTTGGAAAAGAATACTTTCTTTTATGTTTGGGTCATATTTCAGCTGGTTATATGGGCTTGTTCAATCCAAAGTGGGCAAACCAGTACAAGTTCAACACCCCTCACACACGTCCCTTTTGTGGCCCCCTCAGTTGTGCTTGGAAGTGAGAAATGGAGGAAGTCATCTCCGCTGCAGCTCCCATGAGACGGGGCAAAGGCAGCCAAGATGTGAGTGTGTGCAAGGGGAAGAGGTCTACCACTTCCAGTTTCAACAAATATCATTCTTACTGTTTGAAATGTTATGGTAAAAATGAGGGAATAATCAAGAGAAATTCTCCCTTAGTCATGGAGAAATGTCCCCAGCAGAGTCTCACAGAATAGCTCAGGAGAGAGAGGCACATACTTCATTAGAATTAAAAACTAACAAAGGACAACAACCAAAAACCAGCCCATTCATTTAACTTTTTTTTTTTTAAAATGGCAAATTTAGAAAATGTTGCCATTTGTGATGCATATCCCATTTGTCTTTTATTTCTCAGATCAACATACCATACCTGCTCTGTCACTGTTCCCCTCTGTTGCTTCACATCCTCTCCTGGGCAGCTGGGCATGGTGGATGGCTCCGGGCATGAGTCCACCTCTCAACCTCCAAACAGGACCAGTGCTGAGAGACAAGGGACAAACTACTGCATCTATGCTTCCTTGCCTCAAATTAAACATTATTTCTTAAATGTTATCACATCTTCAGGTTCCTGGTCAGATGTGTTTTGAAGTCAGTGGAGAAACTGCCATTGCTTCCAATGGCTTTTGAATACCTTTTCCTTACAATCCTTTCCAGGGGTTTGTTGTTGTCCCCTCTTCAAGGAATTTGTTTTGTGCTGCTCTTCACCCCAGCATGAGGAAAAATGTTCAGCAGTCTCTGATCCTCCCTCCACTTCACAGTTTACCTTCACAAACCTCTACTTCCCATTCTGAATCAGGGAGCACAGTCCAGCCACCCTCTTCACATCCCAAAAGTGCCAACAGTGGCAGCAGAAGCTGCTGAGCTGTGCTCAAACTTTAGGGGGCCTTCAAGAATAGATACATCCTGTGTGATTAAATCCAAGTCAGGGGATACAGCTTGCTTATTTTCGTGTTTATATTAGTGTTTTTGTAGGGAGCAATATTTCAGTTATCTTGGACAACACCCTGGCCATGTCCTCATATCATACTCAGGCTTGGTCGACAGATTGGTGTGAGGACATGTGAGTCGGGTGCCTTCTTGAAAAGAGCAATAAGGGAAGCTCTGCCCCAAGAGGCACGTGAAGTGGGTACAACCCGTAAAGGTGGGCATGAGGACCTGAACCAGCTACTGGGCTCTCAAGAAGCAGCAAAGCAGAGGCACAGTGGACACATTGGCTCCAAATCTTGTTCAGGAGGCAGCCCCTTATCTGAAAATAAACATAGAAGGTGTTGCAGAGGCTTCAGGCTACACACCTGCCCCTGCTATGCTGCATTGCTGTTGGGGTGGGTGCAGCCCCAGAAGACAAAGGTCACCCATCCGTGGGGACAAGCACATTGTCTCCATAGCCAGGCCTTCCAAATTCACCATGCTGAGCCTGTGACTTTGTTTCTAAATTACTGAGTGGATGGAAAGCTGAGCTGCAACGGACAAACAATACATCTCAAACCTAAATCCTGTTTATTCTGCTCCTAGTAATTGTTCTTGTTTTGATCACTTTGCTGAAAAGAAAACAAAGATCTATGTCTCTAAGCCTGTATTTCTCTGCTAGGGCATCACTGACAGCCATGAATGTGACTTGCACAATGCTCATATCAGTCCTGGAACAGAGGAAGCCACAATCAATGTATGGCCTGTCCCCACCTACCCACCCAGTTGTGGTTATCTCCTGGAATGTCACTTTTATGAAGATTCACCTCCAAAAGAAGAGTGTAAAGCAAAGTACGTGCTCACTGTTACATGCCTTGGCTTCTCCTGGAGGACAATTGCCCTGCAAGCTGTGCACAATGCGGCATTTCTGCCAGCACAGGAGGCTAAATCCCAAAGAGAGGATAATAAGATGCCTGAGTCACATTTGTTAACTCCTCATGCATTAGAGAGCTGCGTACCCAGAAGTAGGAAAGCACTAAAGAACAACAGTGTTAGAGCCCAGAAACAAGCAAAGTCCCATTTTCATCTTATGCAGTACAATACACCCACCTCACTACACAGACTTGATGAAAACAATGGTATCTTTAACCTTTTGATGGCACTAAGAATAGAACAAGGCTCTGAATTCATAGGTTTTACATTGGCTGATATTTTACAGGCTTTTTTATTGGTATCATTGATGCCATAATGATTTTTGCTTTTTCATATACTGCTCTCATATCCCCCTCCATATACACTTTTATGCAGCCTTTATGTATCCTTAGTGCTTTTAACCCACTTACTTGTAATTCCCTAAGTCTGATAACTCGCTTAGACCCGAAGTTCTGTTAAGCCAAGAGACTAAACATCTTGGAAGCTTCGTAGTTAGGGGGTCAGCAAGCCCCAAACCAAGGTCCTCTCTAGAACATGTTCTGTAAACTAAGATAGACCCATGCAGGGGGGGACATTCCTTACGAGGGGGCTTCTCCTGAGCCTCCCATTGGGAAATCTATGATAGATATGCTAATATGCAAGCTCTATAATTGTACAAGCAAACCATTGTGGGGGGGCTTTTCCGTGCATTCTCCGGTGTGCACTATCCAACGTGCATTCCGTGTATCGCTCCGGGTGGAGGGGGGGCATTCCTGCGGGGTGCTCCTGCCTGGGCCCAAGGATCCTTAAATAAATACCAAGGTAAAATCCCTTTTCCCCCTCTAACCGTGTTTGGCTTTTATTGTAAGCCCAGGAAAAGGTATCATCATTAGGATAGAATAAACTTGTGAATGATAAGGATGTAAGTGCAATGTGAATGATTAATATAAATAAAAAAAAGGATAATTATCTTTCTCTGGCAGAAGATGAAAACCAGACACAAACATATTCTTGAACTTCTTTTCTGCATTTGTCTCAAAGGTCCCTTTGTCCACTTTCTAGATTGCTCATAGAAATGCCTTTCTCAAGCAGTGATTATTCATGGTTTCACAATGGACATGGAGGTCACTATTGGAATCAAAAAATTAAAACCTCCAAATTTTCCTTTTGCCATTAACTTCTAATATGGAACAAAAAAAGGCTTTATTTCCTTCAATAATAGATAAGGGTCAAAGGCTACACATTAAAATCCCCTCCATTAGGCACAGTCAATTGAATTTTGAAGTTGGAGTTTTTATTCTTGGTTGGGAACTAAATATAAGAAGAAGTCACATTTCCTGGAAAAAAAAAAAAAAAGGCCAGAGGACAAAGGGACCTGCTGATGAGTGTTCACACGACTCTGGGCTACGGCAGCACTGCAGATCAGGTTCTGACTCCCAGCTCTAAGGAGGCAGTGATGGATGATGCCCCAGTGTGAAGGCTGAGCAGTGATAAATGAGGCAGCCACGCTGTGCACACTCAGGGTAGCATGGTAGTTTTACAACACATCATAAAACAACACTGGCTGCTGCTTTGATGGACAAAACTCATGGAGACTGGAGAGGAAATATCAGCTGTCTGTGACAAGCCACCAGGAAGGTCTGGCTGGCAACCAAATACAAACTAGGGCACCTTTGCTGGTGCTGGGAGAGCAAGAACAGCCCTTCTGTAGGAAAAGACAGTTCATGCCTTTTCTCTATGGATTGCCATCCATAGAGGGGCTGTAGGTCAAGAATGGTGGGCAACACAGGAGACAAAACCCCTGAGGTATTTTGAGCCTTGGTCTCAGACACATAGGTATGGTGGGACATTTGGGACCTTGTTCCTGGACTTTGGAAAGAGACAGGTGCCAAAACTTTGTGGTAAAATTTCAGAGAGATTAACTGAGTGAGTTCGTGGTTTCATCAGTCCTTTGAGTGGACTTTCCTCATTGAAGATAGATGCCCTCAATCCTGGGAGAGAAGAGAGGGGCCAGCTGACACATCTACAGTCACAGGGGACCTGTCTCTGTGACCTGCAGCTCTGCAAGAGCTCCAGCCAACCTCATTTCCCTAGGACCCCATCCCAAAACCCAGCCACCTGTCAGAGTGACACTGTCCCTGAGCAGTGACTGTAACTGCACTGCAGTTACATTACCCAAGGCTGAAAACTCTCCTGCTCGTGCCTGACTTTCCACACGTGAACACCTGGTGCTAAGAACATGCATCAGTCATTGCTTTGTCGAAGATTAAGTTATTGATCCTGATTTATCAGAACAGATCCTACATAAAAGCTAAGAAAATAAATAGGTCCATGCAATACTGGGGTCATATGTTTAGCACTATGATGACTTTGACCTGATTATTTTCATGTTGACACAAATCTTTTGTTAATTTTGTTAATTTTGATACATGTGACAGTTTGCACACGCTGAACAATGCAACAGGCAGGCTATATACCATCTTCACTTTTTTATTGAAGGTGGGAATCAGTGAAACCAACAAAGTGAGCCATGTTTGGAGGAAGAGAGAAAAATCTTGATTTGTTTTATTTTTTTTGTTTGTTTTATTTGACACGGAATTGCCAATCCAGCAGCAGTTCTCAGAGGCAATACTGAAGATAGAGAGCCTTTAAGACATCTTTCAGTTCCTTTTGCCCTCCACAAAGTCAGGGTGTCTTTAAAAAGGGCTCATCATTTATTCAATTGAATGATTCAATTTATATTATTTGATTAAATTTATCCTGTGTAATGGGCTAGATAGAAGACCTTGTGTATCCCTAGAATATTGGCCTTTTAAAAAACCATTAAATTCCTTGATTCTGTAAATGTATATGTTTTGGGGGTCTAGGTCCAGCCTGAAAACAACATACAGCTCAACTGAAAAAAAAGAAATCTTCACCAGAAGAAAAATGGAGACTGGGAGCAAGGCAGCAGTGGACAGTGATCCAAGAAGAATAAAAGGAAGTGTTGATGTCAGGAAAGAGAGGCTTGTCCTGCAGGCTCCAAGGTACTGAGTACATCTCCCCTCACACTGAGCCCAGAAGTATTTGACACAGAAGTATTTGACACAGAAGTATTTGAGCCTCCTGCCCAGCCCCTCCCCAGCCACCACCAACAATGTTGTCCTGTGAAATGTATGCAAAGATTCAAAAGTCAGAGCTGAAAGGGGAAAAAAACACAGTGGTGGAAAGTATCAGAAGCCAAACAAATTAAAATAACTCTGCTGTCCTGTACACAGTCTGCTGTGCCTGCTATCAGGAAAGTTCACTGATAGATATGTCCATATAACGGTTTCCCTGGTACCTCTCCTTTGAAGAACACTTGGTCCCACCTCTTGTTGACCCACTGGCCTTTAATACTGAAGTTTTGACCCAAAATTGTGTGACATGTGCGACTACGGATGGCCCAATAATAGCAACTTGGACGTTTCTGAGAAAAATTCATATTTCTACCCATGTTTGATGCTAGTTTTTATTCACTGAGAGGCTGTACTTTGGAGAAAGGACTGGGAATTTGTCCCAGAGGAAGGAAAAGAAGGGGTGTTATTATGTCTCTTCTATCTCTAATAGCTATCACCTCAGTTTGCCCCAAGTTCTTAAGGAAAACAGTTTGGACATTCTCGGTAGGCTTTGCAGGGTTGAACAGCTCTTACCGAGCTTACTGCATCTCTGGGGCAGAGAGGGCCATCCTGGGACACAGCTTCAAAGAGACTCAGTCATGCCTGTGGACTCATTTGAGGAGGAGAACCAGCTGGAGAAAGGACTGGGCAAGGGTCAGGCAGGAGGGGATGGCTGGGAGGAGTGCACTGAGCCAGCAGTGCTGCCTAGGCAGAGCTGGGTGTGTGGTGGAGATGTGAGGATGGTGACCTGGCACAGGAGATAGCCTGGGCACCTCTCGAGTCTGGATCAGAGAGCAGGACTGTGGAGAAGCCTGTGACAGAAACTTTGTCACTGGCCTGTGAGGATGGCTGACAAGAGGCTTGAAAAGAGAAAAAATGGGGGGAAAATGGCTGAGCTAGGAACTGGGGTGCTAAGGAGATAGTGGGGTGAGGATGTCAGGTGAGGGCAGAAGAGTATTAATATCATACCACAAAATGGAATTTCTGCTCCTTCATTGTGCCTAGGGACACATGGATGGGTAAAGATGCCATGAGCTTTGAGCTTGGCTTGGTACCCTGGGCTCTCATGCACATCCTGCAGAGCCCTCTCTGTGCAAAGCAAGGGAGAAAGAAGCACTTCAGACCCATGAACTGCTAAATTGCAGTTCAGTGCAAGTGGTGCCCTACGACTGCCAAAGCTGAATGCAGAGGAATAAGAAACCTGGATTCAGTCCCAGGCAGGGCATGTTTGGTCTGATTCAAACAAACATGTTTGTATTGATGTGGACCTCAAAACACAGCAGGAAACAAAACCAGTCCACAAGCACGAGGACGTTAGCCCACATGATGCAGACCAAGACGTAAGAAATGTCAATGGGGCATTTACAGTGAAAGCTTTGCAAGGCAGTGGAACCTCAGAGCTGCAGCTGTTGGCCATTGCCTGCACCCCGCTCTGCACCCATCCTGCTGCGGGCCTCTCGACCTGCTCCTCTGTTTAACTCTGCAGTGTGCCCCATCAAGCTGGACATTTTTCCCCAGAATCCTCAAAGACTGGCTTTGAGGTTTTCCTTTCTTTTTAAGTTGTATTTGGAGAGGCATTAGGGTCTTTTGCTGTATGATTCCTTTTGGTCTGTGCTACTGTGGTGAAGTCTGTACCTGCAAACTCCCTTCTTTCCATCCTGGGGAGTTCAGTTTTCCTAACAAGACAGTGTCTTTGCAAGTTCAGGATCCTCTTCAGGTTCAGAATAAGGGTAGACATCACTTCTGCATCTCATCTCGAAGATAAGCAGTATAGAGAGCTCCAGATCTCAGAGAGTAACGTTTGCAATAATAAATCACAACTTGTCTTCTTTGTTTCTGGTGTTTTCTGCCCAATAGCAGCCACCTTTTCAAACTCTCCTCTGCAATTTGGACAACATGCAATATGGTGTTATGGCTGTTTCTTAGCCCAAGCTGAAAACTTCATATAACTCAGAACTGTACAACCAGGACTGAGAAAAATTAGAAATCAAGAGACATTCACTGCATCTGCCAAACCTGGTAAATGATAAAGCTCACAGTTTTTTTGCTGCTGTCCCATTTGCTGTGCTGATCTGGCAAAAAGTAACCCAAGTGAAGACTTCCTGTCCCATTACAGACTCCCCACACAGGGCTCTTTTCCTGGATCTGTGTCCCTAAGTCTTTTCCCTGTCTGCTCCTTTTCATGTGGTCCCTCCTTTCTGTTACCTTGGACACAACGTGTGTGCTTGTAGCTGCTCTGTTTTTCATCTCCACGACAAGTCCAATCTCCAACTATCATTCAGTCTCTGAATTAAGTTTACATTTTTCTCCACTTCTCTTTCTTTACTCTTTACTTTCTCTCCCTTGCTGTGGTTTAAAAAAAAGTTGTATTTACCTTTTGTTTCATAAACAAATAAATGAAAGAAAAAAGCACAGCTCTCACTACTTTCACCTTCCCAGGTGAAGCAACCCTCAACTCCTATATTCTATTGAAAGGTAATTGAACCTGGATGAAAACTCCCAAAGACAATTTTCTGTCATATCGACATCTTTGTCAAAACCAAAGTGTGTCCAAGGAAGATAACAATCATGAAAAATTTTCATTTAGAAGAACTTGCAGTGGTTTATCATGTCTTTATTATTCCTTAGTATGTAATAATGGATCTTGTAAAATAGTCCATTTTGATAAGGCCAAAATATAATGGTTTGACATTTTTATTCCAGTTTTGATGCTACTGTAGCACATGTGTTTTATCATTATCTAACATTTTATTATAATGCTTTCTCTTTACTAAAGTTAAATAAATTGTTAATTGAAAAGGTACTGAATTACCAAAGCATAATCCTTCAAGGGTCTTACGCCATTTTTTTTTTTAATTCAAATGTGTTTTCAGAAGCAATTTTAAAGTGTTGGCTCTGCATTTGGATACAGTTCAATATGAAATGCCAACCAGCATACACAGCATTCCTCTCCCTTCCTCCAGCCTCCTCGGAATGGAACCACGGTCTCCTTGCTGTTCTGAGTGCTCTCCCACCCGTCCTGGGACTCCTTTTACAGGTAGCAGTTACCATAACCTGCTATTATTTAAAAACCCTCTCCATGGGCTGCCAGTAACATCTTAGGTTGACTTTCAAGTTGAGGTGTCCAATAACAAACTTCATCAAGCACAAACCACATCATAGCTACTGATGGGAAAGTCACCAGCTTGTGCTCAGGGGATAGGAAACCAACAATGGACTATGTTAGTTCAAACGAAAACACAGAAGCAAATAAAGTTCGCATCAGTGCGGAGTAGATAAAAAGGCAGTTCTCTGCCTCATTTCCAATTATTTTTACTTCTGAAAAGCAGAATTTAATGAAACTTTCCTAATAAAACACCAAAATGTTTGAGCTCATCTACTTTCACCAAGGCTGTGTGCACTGATGAAAAGCTCACTATGGCTTAAGGCTTTGGTTTCGATTTAATGATACTAATTCCTCATTAAATTTTGCTGAAATGGGATGTGCTTTTAAAGCAAACAAGGGAGTTTATGAGGCCTTTTCACTGGTTTGACTAAATGTGTTTAAACTCCTGATTTCCAGCAAGCCTTAGCTGTGTTCTGTCACTGATGAGGCTGAACGGATACGTAGAAAGGAGATGTTTCCAGGATCCTGCAAAGCTGAAACATGAGTGGCTGAAACACATCATTCTCCCACTGCTCCGCCACGTGTTCCTCTTCTTGGCTTTCAAGCAGAAGCCTGTATGGTAAAATGCTTGTTTACAGGCCCCTAAACAAAGAACCTGCTTGTACAACAGATCTGAGCGAGAACACATGTGAGTGTTTTTCATCTATCCTGCAAACACTTACCTGGACCGACAGGAAAGCCAAGCACTGAGATGTTTGTTCAGTTGGTGTCTACCACCTCACGTGGAGTGGTGGAATAGTGGCAACAATTAACTAAGCCAAACTATCAAAGAATAGAATCAAAACCCTATGGAAAATAATAGAACATTTCTGACTTCAGTAGGATTGTGAGAAAAGATCCAAAATGTTATTTTGATGTTCGTAACAGTTTGTGGCTCAGTGGGCAGACATCAATGTACTCTGAACTTAAAAAATTAATTTTCCTACCCAAGCATTGGGTATTACTTCTCAGATTGAGACAACATTTGTACAGGTCTGACTGTATGAAGCAAAATGAACTCATTAGCTGATGAGATAGAAAGTCTAGGGAGGAGCCATAAGCAAATTACTATTGAATTTCTTCTTCATGGGATAATCAAACAGAGATCACCTTTCAATATTCTCTGCTCCATGTGGCTTTTGAATGGAGTAGAGATGATGTAAGATTTTTTGGGTTTTTTCCCTTACAGCCCATGATGCCAGTTTGCCTTCTGCACTGACTTCACCTTTTAGCCCTCAACAGGTGTAAATCACTTGATGAGATGCTCGCAGACCTGTAACCTCTTATTCTGACTTCATCCAAGTTGTTGATCTCTGACTGACTCTCCTACATTTGCTAGCCTGTATCTGCCTTGCCACAGAGGAAGCAGAAAGAGCTCGTTTTCATAACCAAAACCAGCATATCCTCTCTTTCCACAGCAATCATAAAATAACTCATGAGAGACTTGGTAGTTGTCTAGTGAAAATTCCACTGTTCACTTTTTCCAGTTCAGCTACCACAAGTAGAAATTACTCAAACTGAGACTTTGACTCTAGAGGTGCATTGGTGTCAGGGCTGGACCCTCCCTGACTCCTGTTCGTACTCTGGGAGCCCTGTAAGAGTGCTTTTAGTCTTTACTGTGCATTCCCTGTAGACTCAAATTGTAGGCAGAGCATGAACATTTCCTTTCACGAATAGCCAGCATGAAAGGCTATTCCTTTCCAAAAACCTGTAGGAGTTTCTATTCCTTTCCATGCCTTCTAGAAACAGTCCATCAGTTACAACCTGGCCCTCAAACTTTACAGCAGAGAAGATGCACTGCCCACCAGAGCTGTCTACCCTGGAGCTTTAGCAGCAGTGTCTGGGCTCTGTGAGTGCTGTCCTTCAGCAGGGATGCTAGTTATGGCACTAAAGGGAAAGGTGAAAGGATCATAGTCATTACTATGCTCATTTCCACCACACTTTGGTTCCACTTTCTTTAATGTAGAGTTGTGACAAGACATGAAATACTGGGCAAATGGAAGGTGTATTTCTCTCCGTTGTCCAGCCGTGACTCTCAGGGCACTATAAATTGCTGAAGATGCTGCCTTCATGAATCTTACATCCTTCTCCTTGCTGATGGATGTGAGGATATGTATAATACCCCATTGTCTGCAGTCCTACATGATACAGGCACTTGCTCTCTACTGTACTTTGGCTGGTTTGTCTACTCCTGTGTGAGTTTATTATACACACTGTCACCACCAGAATGAGACTTGTCTATACTCTCTACATTTTTAACTACAGAATTGTTAAAATGTTTGGAGCTCATTTTTTTGGTTGTTTTTTTTTTTTTATTGGAACTTAAACTTGTGAATCTAACATTTTTGGAGAAAGCTCAGATTGTTAAGGAATCAGCAGGACACATCACCAAGCTACAATAGGTTCACTTTCATGTGGATGCTGTAGCAGGCAAGCCTTCATGGAAAAACTCTGAATGTGAATTTAGCTAGTTTTGGATAAAGACGCCTTTCAGCGTCAATAAACACCATGAATGCAGCCACGGTAGAGTTACAACTTAATGAGATGAGGGGAAGTGCACAGGGTCAGGCCTCATCTCCCGGCCTCTGTCATGCTAATCAGCTGGGCAGCCTGCAGCTGAAAAACTGCTGGAATTTTTATTTGCATTTCATTTAGTTGGAAGGAAATTGACCCAGATGGTCCACAAAGGCAATAGAAGGCTGGCAAGCAGTCTAGTGCTGCACACTTTTCCGAGGGGCTGCACTTGTCCACCCGTCCCTCTTGGAGCCCAAAACATAAAAGATTAAAACAGCGTAAGGGAATTGATTTCATGATTTTTAGATAATTTCCCTAAGATTTCAGAAAAGACCTAAAAAACCTAATTTAATCAGCCAGGAGCTCAATAGTAATTAAAGGGAAGAAAAGCTGAGATAATGAAAGAGGTGGTGGGGATTTTTGCTGTTGCTGGTGGGAACCTTTCTTAATTAGAAAAAGTCTAAAATCTAAATGATGTTAATGACGACAAGCATGGACATTTATTTCAAAGACACTGTATTCTTGGTCAGTTTAGATGATTGATTGCCAAATCTGATAAACTTCCTTAGAAAAAGCTAAAATAATTTGCTACGCATTTGTCCAAGCTGAGTATTTCCATGTGTTTGCTCAAATGAACCATATTGGTGCCACTGTTACTCCTTTGGCCAAAGCTTAGATATTTGCACAAATGTTGTTTGATTCCACACCATCTGCTCATGGTTTCACCTATTTTGCTTTGAAAGCTTAGTTAAAACTCTGATAAAAATAAGGACACTTCAGATTCCACCCACTTTTTCACTGTATTGTTAGAGATTTTAACATTTCAGAGCAAGTGCAGCAACCTCATGGAGGGCCAGCTGAGGGCGTGTCCACTTAATTGGAAGATATAAAGCACAACTGTAATCATATGACATAAAATATTTCCTAAGGGCAAACTTTCAGACAGAAATTGTCACGACACCCCAGGAGTGCATGAAGCTGGAAGAAATGGCTGGGGATCCTTCGTCTTCTAGTGAAGGCATCACTGTACCAGCGAAGGTTCTGCCCTTTACCTCCACCCTTCCCTGGAAGGGGGAAACTGACTGGACTTCCATTTCTACCAGCATTACTCCAGTCCAGGTGAAGCTTCTGTCTTTGTAGGCAGTTAGGTGGCCTCAGTGCACAGCATGCTACCCCCTCTTGTCTGGATTGTTATTGAACATGAGCAAACAACTCTTCCCAGTGCAAGCCCTGGGGTACACCACCAAGGTGACCCAAACTTACCACCTGGTCCCTGCTACAATCGAGAGAGAGAGACCTGGTCTTTGTCTTCCAAGGAATTAGCTACTCAGCCTCGAGTTATCTCAAGGATTGTTCCTTCCATTCGTTATGACAATCACACTTCAGCTTTGATTTTTTAAAGCTTACACAAAGAGCTTGTCCTCAGTCCTCTATGCAAAGCAGATTGGGATAATTTCCATTTCCAGCACAATCAGAAGTCCCAAACTGCTCCTAATGTCCCTGTTAACATTTCAGTAGCTAAGAAGCAATGGAAGAATGATAGGAGGTCGTTAGCTCTTTTTCTTGATCTGGTAATGGCCTTTCTAGTAACCTAGGGCAATTTATAGGACAAATCTTTATGAGGCAGACAAGATTTATGTGGTTCTGAAGACCAAATACTCAGGATGGAACACCTTAAAATCATACCTAGGAACCATAAGGCACCATGCACAGCCACTGTCCACACTGAAGGTGGCTGAAAGAGTTTCTGGCACTGCAAGTCCTTGAATTACCCTCTCTGAAGAGATCAGTACTTTCCATGTGGCTTCCAGCATCCCTGCTTGTCCTCCACTGTAGAAGGAAAAGGTGCTGACTGTTGGGAATATCTGTCTCTCAGAGACTGAGCACACTGCATAGCGGTGTCCTTGACTTGCTTGGAAGAACAAGCTGGCTAACACTTTTATTTGCACACATCCTCCTATCCACTTAGGAGCTGCGAGGTAATAGGACTTGATAGCAAATGTGGAGGCCTGAAGTATTCAGATGATGCACGTTAAACCTTGAAGCACGTGAGAAGCTTCTTAAAATTGTTTAAAACAGCTCTTCCCAGTGAGGCTTCACCACAGGATGCTCCCCTGGAAGCACCCTCAGTAATGTCTCAGAGTGAAAGACTTAGAAAGATCAGGTCAGACATTCAACATCACTTGGACAAACACAGACACTGTTGCTTCTGTCTCTTCAGGAGTATTCTCAGTGCACCTACAATCCAGCTTTGCAACTGAATAGGGAGTCAGTGATAGAACTGAATGGGGCAGGCCCTGGTGCCCAAGCTACGTTTTTACTGGTGCCTGAAAAACGGATGTAAAACCAAATTGCCTTCTCTTCATACCAGCAAGGCAGAAGAAAAAAAGTCTGAGGCAAAGGCAGAGCTTTTAAATTGTAGCTATACCACTGCTGAGCCAGAGCTGTCTCATCTGCAGGGTGTGTGACATGCTCACCACCACGCTGCCTGTCCCACATTTCAGTGTTGCATGACATCCACCCTCGCTGTCCGGGGTAGCTGTGGTGTGCAGATGGATCGAGTGCACTGCACCACACCGGAGGGCAGCAGCAGGCTGGGCCTCACGAGTCACACTCGCAAGCCCTGAAGGATGCCCACAGGGCAGATGATTGACTGAGCTTGTTCTCTGGCCCATCTTGCTCATCAAGCTCATGCTGAAGGTGTTAAGGAGTTTGGATGAGCACAGTAGAAATGGAAGCTAAAATATGGAAAAAAAACAAAAAAAACCCACCAAAAAACCACAAACCGAAACCATCTGCAAAAACCAGCAATTTCTTTAGAAATCATTCATTGTGGTTAAAGAGCCTTGTTATCACCTTGGTACATGTTTCAGCAGCTATCACTAAAAAGGGTTACCAGAACAGAAGCCATAGCTGCTGGAGGAAATTGAAAGATTCATTTCAATCAAGCTGAAATAAAACTAAAAGCTATCAGATAAACTAAACACAGTTCTGGGATGGATGAGTCCAGTTGTCTCTCACTGCAAGACCCTGAACCCTGCTGGTTTCTAAGTGTGTTTCAAGGCATTTCAGTATCCTTACCATATTTTCCCTTAAAGACTGCAAAAGCAAATTTGTTGTTTATGCTGGAATCCTGAGAAGGTCTTTGGCAAAACAGGGAATATTTATTCAAATATCTAGCAAGGAGAGCTACAGACTGAGCTGGACTCTGACTAACTCTTCCTCCCTGCTCAGCAGTGATCCATGCTGCACCAGGGCTCAGTCTGGGACCTGCACACCTGTGAAGGTGCAGGCAAAATAGAGAGGCCAGTGAGGACAATAAGAATGACAGCAAGTCCAGAAGTGTGATACACAATGAAAGAACTGGAGTTGCTCTAGTGTGTGCCAGGGATTTTCTGCTAATATTTTTCAAATATATCAAGACCTGCAGCAAAGAAGGAGGAAAATGCTCTTGGTGCCCCTGTAGGACAAGAAATACCATACTTAGGTGCAGTGCAGGGGTTCCCATAAGACATTCGGAACACTTGCTAGCCGCATGAACAGTGAGGGAGTGCAGCTGTGCTGGAGAGGTGTGTGCTGTCCAGACAGCTTGTGGAATACTCCATCTGACAGGTAAGGGTGATCGTGTCTAATGGTGATGGTTTGTACTAAAACACTCCTTGAAAATCCCTCCAGCCTTATTTTTGTAACCTTTCAGAGCGAATCTACTTTGATGACTTCGGCTCTCTGGATGCGTTTGGTTAGATTCTGTCAAGTCACCTTACACCCTATGTAAGTGTGTCTGCAAGGATTCATCCCTCTAAAAACAAAATAGTGTCAATTATAGGTCTCTAGTACGTGGATACAACTCAGCTAAATGTATTAGGTTTGTAAATTCTTGTCCTGAGTCTGAATTTGATCTTTGTGAACCTGATGGAAAAGGTGTTATAGAATAAATAAAGGGAAATAATTTCACAAAAGCTAAAATTATTTTGACAGAAGAAAAATCATGCTACACAGCTCTGCAGTTTAACTTAAAATTCAACAGAAAGTTAATTCATTAGTAAAGTCACTCAAGCTTGAATAATAACAGTCTGACCCAGAAAATCTAGCGATTTAAAGTAAACCCTTAGCTGCGTGCATAACTTGATGCATATGATGCCAGCTGCAGAAATTGCCATTTCAAACCTCACTCTGGGTTGGCACAATGGGAACAAATAGCTCTCAGCTGCAGGTGAAGCCTATCAGACCTTTCTCCTCAATCTTTGTATAGTGTCAGTTCTTCTTAAAAAACAGCCATTAAATTATCGCCATTGTCTTGGGGGAATGGTGATTGATGCCTCTTCTTTTATGCTAACTCAGCTTGTCTCTCTGCTCTAAATGGCCTTGTCTTTGGCATGGGTGTTGGTAGTACATCATTAGGTTTTGGTATGCTCGCTCACAGCTCGGCAAACGGGCTGTCAGATGAGGTGGCCGTGCAGAGGATTAACACAACTCTCCCCAAGCCTGTAATGCAGAAAGCCACGGGCTCCCTCCCACCTGCTGGGGCTCGAGCAGGGCACTTTGCAGGGAGTGCCCTCCCCCCGTGAATGATAAGGTGACAAGGTGAAGTAACAGGGCTTTTTGCTCCCGTTGTACCGATTGGGTGTCATCCCGGCTGCCACAGGTGACCTGGGAGGACGCACACAAGAGAGTGGGAGCTACAGGAACCCCCATGACAGCAGTGGAGACAAACCCAACCATTTCAGGTGTTTATGCCGGTATTCAAGTGCTGTTGCTTTGCAGTTGTGCTGAAAATGTGAGCTCCTCCTGCGTGTGTTGGTCCACTGCAGAGAATGGCCTGTACCTGTACACAGCTGATTGCTCTCTTTGAAAGTACAATTTGTGAAAGTACAGCCATATACATTCGGAGAGAGATCAAAAAGAAAAGTGAGAACAAGAGAAAGCTCTAGAGGTTTGTAAGGACAAAAAGCCTGATCTGCTAACATCAGTACAAGCCCCCAGCAAAGCCAGAGATACTGGTGGCTATCCCTGTGACCATGGCCACTATGCTCCTGAGTGCTTTGTGCCAAGCTGGGCTCCCTGGGAAGCACGGAGTGGTTTCAGAGGTGACCCTTGCATTCCTGCAGGCAGAGCAGAGGCTCGGCTGCCATGGTCAAGAGCAACCTCCCTCCTGCACCACTGTGCTGGCCTGTGCTGGGATTGGGACTGAGCCAGGAATCAGACCTGACAGCACTGCACCTTTGCATGAAGAGAGTTTTCAGTCTGAGCTATGATTTCAGCTCAAGTAAGTTGTTTCACTGTGTCTTCCTACAAAGCAGGAGTAACTGTGGTTTACTCACCAGTAACTTCTGAGAGCAAATTTCTGAGGAGCTGTGTGATGTCTTGACAGGGGGTTTGGGGGGGCAGGGAAGACAAAGGTAGGAGTGTTTGAAGATACTTTTCTTGTGTGAAAAATCTTTCTTCTAAGGCTATAAATCTTGCAGTTAAAGAGGTGGGCTTTATATCTCTCTGGTCCCATGTGTAGCATCACCCTTCACTTCACTGGTCCTGTTTCCCCTTTTCCTCCCTTGCCAATTTTGATTGCAAGTTCTTCGAGCAGGGAAAGTTTCTTTCAACATGTCTGAATCAGCATAACATGTCTCTAGTGCTGACTGCAGCTTATCAGAACAAAATGAGCCTTAAGTCTTTATTTTTTTCCTTTCTGCTCCTCAAACAGCCATCGTTTGAATTAGCTGTAATCTTCACAGTTTGTAGGCTTCAAACTTCCAAGTAAAGACAGCAAGTACTAAAATAAAAAGGATATATCAAAATTGTTACTTAAATGGATAAAAAAACCTTAGCCTATCAGTTACACATCCTACCTGGGGAGTGTGTGAGGCTTACCCTTACAGAAACATTTTCTGTACTTCAGAGACGCGTGGCCTGGGCTCAGGGGATGTTACGTGGGCTCATATTTTTAAGCAGCCACTGACTCAGGAGGCAGCCTACCTGTGCTGCAGCCACCAGGGCACCTAGCAGATGGCACATGGACAAAATCTCTCCCACTCTGAACCTTGTTTGAACCCAGGCTACCCACAGGACACTGCTAGTGAGATTACTATGGTGTTCATGGTATAATATAACTCTCTATATAGTGCATAATGTTGTTTCCATTTATCTCATTTCGTATTCTTTTTCACTTTCTTTTTAGGAAGAAGAGAGATTGAAAATCATATTTCTCTCTTACATTGACTACTGGGTGCAGCTCAGGTCTCTGCATGTCAAGAAGGATGTAGTAAAGTCAGAAGACACAGAAAAAGGCAATGAAAATGACTCTGCGGTGAAGCAGCCAATTTATGTGCAGAGACCAAAGAGGCTCCTTAGTTTAGAGGCTGAGGGCTTACGTACAAAGTTCACCAAACCACAAACGTGATGGGTAAGGCAAACTTGGAACTGCTGTTCAGTAAATCCCTTAATGCAGTGCCCGAGAGTGCTCAGGGAAACTCATGGAGATCTGTTTAAAACAGACACAGATCAGTGCCTGGCTGGTAGTAAATATCAGGAAATCACATCCATGGGAGGCTGCAAAGCTGGATACTATCAGCAGGTTCCCAGTAGGATTAGACACATCTGTGAACAGCAGGCTCTTTAGCTGGTATTCAGGATCTGAGTAGGTACCTCTCACTAACATCCCATCACCTCTGGGGCTGGGGGCTCCCACAGCAAGTGATAAAAATCCTGTGCTCTCCCTCATAGCAGCTCCTACTGCCCACAACAGAGGATGAGTAGATGGGTAGAGGACCTCTGCCCTGGCCCACCAGGGCATGTCTCAAGTTCACCTTCTGCAGTTTTCTTCCCCAACAGCTTCTTGCTCTTTCCAGAGCCCAAAGAAAGCCCTCACTGCAAAGGGACCACCTTGGACTGGCAGGAAAGGGGCGCATGCCATGGACTAGAAGGTTCTCACATCTCTCAATGTGGTCCTGGAGTTACTTTTATTCTGCTCTGGTGGTCAGAAACAATACTCCTTTAATAGAAACATTGTTTTAGAGTGGCCCTGTTTACAGCCAACTCCAAACAGCTTTTTGCAAATGTTTTCCAAAATACAAAATAATCAGTCTTCTTTGGTGGCATTCAACTCCTTCTCCATCTCATTCCTTTCCAGAGATGTGAGGGCAATATGGTTTGTCAGGATGTTCATGGACACAGAGTCTGGCAAACATGTTCCTCCATGAAGAGTCACAGTAGGAGGGATCATCTGGTAAATCTTCAAAGCTCCAGGAATTGCCCAATTGGACATTAGAAAAAAGTGTCTCTAAGCTACCAGTTATGACCCAGTCCCAAAACATACAAAAAAACTTGGAAATGTACAAAGCAATAGACTAGGAATCTGCAGTCAATCCAGAGACTGCCCAGTGCTGAGCAGAATGCTATAGGGGAATAATTAAGGCAAACAAAATCCTTCTACAGATAATTTTGCAAACAAGAAAATGTCAAACAAACCAGATCTGGTCAGGAGTCATGTTCGAGATTTTGGAATCTCGATTTTGTATAAAATTGAAATAATAGAAAATAATGGCTCAAAGGGCTGTTTTAGATCTGGTTTGGTGGGTTTTTTCCTTAAGTTTGTAATTGCTTCTTTTGAACAAACACCATGCCCTTGGAAGATTTCTGGGAACTACAGAATTCAATCAAAACCTAAAGAAACCTTCTTTTATACCTCCATTTTTCTAGCCAGCCCTTCTGTAAGATGATGTCCTGCCATTAGCCAACAACAAAGGCTTTCCATGTGTTGTTTCTGCTTCTTCCTTTCATCTTTGAGGTGGTGAGATATATAAAATCATAATTCTGTGAACCTAGATATAGAAGCAGAGCCTACTCTTTTATAGACTTACTGCTAGATGAAGGGGATTTAACCTGCTCCTGGACTTTCTTTTGAACACTTAGACTCATCGGTGATCCCCATATCAGCTGCTGTGTTTACTGAGGTCATTCATTTTATGGATTAGAGCACTGGGTTCATCCTGGTTCTGCATCACTTCAGAGCTGGATGCATTCTGCTGGCAGCTCCTGAGAAAGTATTTGAACTTCTTCAAAGCTCCTGAGAGCATTTCCGCTCCAAGGGGACCATGAAGAGATAGCTGTGTTCAGAGAGGAAGAGGAGAAAGGGTGGGATGGCCAAATTCTGGCTGAGTAGGAATCCAAACACAGCACAGTCTAACACCTCTCTGCTCATTCCTTTTGCTGTCTTCCCCCTCTTCTCATACCTAGTCCCCCATCCCCACAGGCACCGAGCCCCTCAGCCTTTAAGGTGAGCAGGGACCCTCTCGGTTAGGAGCTGTTATCCCCAGTCCATGGGCCTGGTGCCTGCTCTGGCATCACTGTTCCTCTCCTGCTCTGTGTTCACAGGGATGAGCCTTCAGTCACATAACCTAATACCTCTAGGCAGCTGAATCTCACTCCTGATGCCGGTCGTGAGAATAATTGTTTATGGACAGTTGTGCCAAATACTTGGATCTTGCATGATAACTTTTATTGACATTATAAAACTGCAGATCTTCTCAAGACAAGTTCTTTTTGAAGATCTGTGTGGCCTGTCATTTGGCTAAAGTTTACTCTCATGTTTGTAATTTATTTTTATTTCACTGCACTCTTCCTGTTGTAAATAAGCCATGAACCTCTGCCAGGCAAGCAAGGTGACCAGTCCAATCCAGACTTGCACAATGGCACTCCAGGGGCAAGACAGGGCCCTTGGCGTCTGCTCTTGACCCCATCTCCACAGGGCAGGACCTGCCTCTCTGGCCAACCTGGACTGCCCCTGCCAGTTTACAGTCTCCCCCTTCTCAGACCCTCAACATTAGCTGGGTCAGCTGCATGCAGAAACATCTCTGGGTCCATCTTACTAGGGCTGAATGAAACCCCCAAGTTTCCAGCTGTTTGATGTCTGAGTCTATGTTGAGGACTAAATTGAGACTTAAAGCTATGCTTATTCTCTAAAGGCCTTAAGTTTTATGCTGTGTTTCCAGGCAGACTAAACACTAGCTGTAAAATTTGATCTCCAAATGCAGAAGAAGGTTTGTTCCTTGATACAGTAAAAATGGATCCCTTCTTTTTCCGCAATAGTGCGGTTGACCCTGAGCATGTCAGGAGTCTAATGTAGAGCAACAAACCTCATCCCCTCCTGTACGTGTGCTAAAGAGATTTTAATATTATTTATCTACCCCTGAACTTTGCTATGCCCTGTTGAACGGATGACTTGGGGCAAGAAAAAATGGCCAGTGGGACTGTCTGCAAGCTTCAACTTTTTTTGTCCTCATTTAAGAGAGGGAAAGCTCTGATGAATTCCTTCAAAGCTCTTGAAAAAACTGGATAAAACTGCCACTCCAGCTATAGCCCACACTTCAAATGGCCGTGAGATGGCCTTTTCTGTATGTTACATAGTTCAAGGAGGCAGTGAAGTGCTCAGTGGAAGATTTTGTATGGGAACTTTAACTTCCCATTCCATTTGACTTTTGGTCTTTAAAATACAGGTCAAATCAATGAATTTAATGAAGGCCGTGGAACACAAAGGCTTTGCCTTGCATTTTGACCTAGATAAAGGAGAGTCAGTCCAGGTCAAAAGGCTTTAGCAGCACTTTAAGTGGTTAGTACACAAATGTGACAGAGTGTTTAGACTCTCAGAGACTTGCAAGACCCAGTGACAAGCCGTTAAAAGTATTTGAAATAGCTGCTTGAATGAACTTTGATAAGGTACCTCTATTGTCTTCCATTGTCTCTTTCTTTTCATACCAAAACACCCCCAAAAGAACAAGAGTCAATGAATGTATAATGCAGTCCCACTTTTACTGGATTTGGGGCTTCTTTTGGCCCTTTGGACTTTTTTTGTGAACGATTTATGCCATTTTCATTCATTTCCTCACATTAAGCCTTTCTCAGAAGCCAGTGATTAATGTGAGTTGTCAGTAAGAGCTTTTAAAGTGCAATGATACTTTCAGAAGCTATAACATGTCAATCGAACCTAAGATTAAGAACAAATTAAGAATAAATTTGCTCTCAGTGAACCTTCTTGAGAGATGGAGCTACCGTACGTGAAGGTGGTGGTGGCACTTTCCAGCCCCTACCTCACAGATCCAGACATCTGAGGCAAAGCTAGCTCAGAGCAGCAGACCTGTACATTAAATTCTGGATTCATACCTTTCCCCTCACTGGGATTAAACAGCTTGGTGAGACCATCAGGCACTTAACACACATTCACGTGCAGGCATCTAAATTAGGTTTTGGCATCAGCTTGTTGGTAAAGGTAAGTTTCTATCATCAAAAATAAGTATATTTTAATGTCGGAAAGTGTACTGCCAGAAAGCACAGGATCTGCCAGATCTGCCAGAAAGCAAATCTCCATTTAAATACGTAATTATTCTTCATTACCAGAAAGCATTTGTCCAAGGAAAACTGGTAAAATGTGTAACAGTTCATTATGCAGGACCAAATTTGTCTAGAAAGACCAAAATCCTAGTTAATTTGTGCAAGGCAGAAAGGTTCAGTTTTGTTTTGCTTTTCAATTTTGTTGTAAAAAGTCTGCTTCTTGAAAGCTTTCCAGGCCAGAGATCAGGTTCCCCCTTTATAATGGGAGCTATTAATGCCTGAAATGGGCCACTCTAAAGAACCACATGTCCGTTTCACATGGTTTGATAGCTCCAAGATTTTGCTCACTGTGCTTTTGGGACTTTTCTCAGTATTCTCTATAGTGAGATTTTTATTGTATTTTACTCTTTTGTCTGGTTTTTGTGTTAGAAATTTTTCCCTTATTCATCGACCAGCAACTTTCTGTCACCCATCTTTGACTTTTCTTCTTACATCTGCATTAAAGCTGTCATTTACTTCTGCTTTTTCCCCTCTCTCCATATTTGACAGCAAAAGCCTTCATCAGCTTTTATCCCTTTTTGTTCACATTATGACATAACCTGCGCAAAGTGGCACAGCTCCCCAATTCTTGTATATAAAATTTGCAACATTTTTTGAGACGGGTCAATGCCCATTTTTGGGATCCTTTTCTTTATCTGAGTACCGTGTTAAAACTTTTTGCAGATGTGAGCTATTCAGGAGCAGCCTGCGGCTGCATGCAGAGATGGGGAAAAGAAGAAAAGGCCTTCCTATTTTGTGATTGCCATAGTAACTCAAACATTGCCAGGGTGTTTGTCAGTTTGGTAGGGCACAGCCAGGGAATTTTATTTCCTGTGCAATCAAGCCCTCTACTGGAGATCATGGCTTGTATGACACAGGGTTACAGAGAGGACAGTGGGCTTGTTAGGCCTGGGATTAAGCATTTCACTTTAAAATAATACCCATTTGTATCCATTTTGTTCAACATAACAACAGCTGCTGGCCTTGGGATGACAGGCTTGCCTTTTTAACCGAAGTCTCGTATGACATTTATGAATGAGACAGACTCCATTCATTTTCACTTTGAATTCACACTGGTTATTTTTGGTTGTTCGATTTTTTTCTTTTTTTAACCATGTGGTCATAGTCAACATTGTTCCTGCAATTACATTTGTGGTTTATGAGAGGGCAAAATCTAGCCTTATTTGGGGTGTCAAATTATCACTTTCATTTGGGGGGAAACAGGTTAAAAAAGAAAGGAGAAATAAATGAAGAAAGCATTTTATGTCAGTATAGTGGAAGCTTTTTACTAAACCAATGATAGAGATGGAGAAAGAAACCTCAAGTGTAGGAGATTTTCTTCAGATCTGTACAGGAACTGCAGACTTCAGGCAGAAAAGGTTTCTGTCTCTTTTCTGGGTCAGCAGAAGGACTTGTTCCTCCAAGAACTTCCCGTGTTTCCAGACTGTGACAGACACCACTACTCCCTGCATACTGTGCTTTGCATGCACCCTCCCAGGCCGCTCTTTATCCACAGCTGCTGCTACTCCAAAGCATCCCAGCTTTCACCTCACCCTGGCTTAACTGAGCGGCAGCAGCTTCACCATCCTTGTCTCCCGAGGTCCCAACAGAGGACTGGAGAGAGATGCACCGGTGCAGATGTGGAGAGGAAAATAGCTTTTGGAGAGGCTCCTTCAATGTGTTGATTTCAAAGGGAGTTCAATTTTCTGCTACTTCACAGTCATGCTTTCTGCTGACCTCAGGGCTGTAGGGAAAGGACTGACCCACCTGAGCAATTCTGATGAGGCTGAGAGACACCCTTTGTCCCTCATTCCCCCAAAAGAGCTTGTCGTATTGGTTTGCATTCGTAACCTGAAGCAAGTTAAAAAGTGAGGACCTCATTGATCCTGGCAGCAAGTTTTCCACCCAGAGAATGCAGGGGAACTCTGCAGCTGCAGGTCCCGTGGTCTTTGGCCCCAGTGAGCCTTCACGCTGCCACTTCAGGTAAGCACAGGACATTCCCATTCCAGTCAGGCAGCAATGGCACCCCTGCTGAGGTAATGCCAAGGAGCAAGGCCAGGGTGAATCAGGGCTGCCCTGAAGTCTTCAAGGAACTTGGGACAGAGACACAAGTTTCATGTTTCCACCAGCTCCTCTCCTGACTTACCTGTTCCTGCAGCAGAGCTTTGAGACACTCACAGAATTATCTTGACACATCTCTCCAACCTAGGACTCTGCACTCACAGCTCCATTTAGATATCAGCCGAAGTACTTCTAATCTGGCACAGTGGGAAAGTCTCCCTTCTGTAAAGCCAGAGGTGAAATTTGGCTTTCCTTTTCCTTTACATATTTCCTAGAGGAGACAGTTACCCTGACTTTTCTCCCCCACCGATGCTCATATTTATGAGCTTCCCTGACCCAGGACAGCAGCACAGAGCAGTTTGGTGCAGGTGACCTTTGGCAGTGCCTTGAAGCTGCCTGCAGAGAANCAGTGAGATTCAAATTTTTCATTCCTGCATCATAAGAGAGGTTCCAAACCAGGTAAGACCTCAAAGCTTCCTTCAGTGCTGGTGACTGAGGGAACAAAGACAAAAACCACTTTGATGGCACCAGAGGGGCTACAGTCTGACTTAGACAGATGAAGTACTGGGAAACTTTTCATTCATTGTACACTCCACCTTGTGAACCTGGCATTTGTGAACACTAGACCTTCTCAACCCTGCATCCTACTGTCTTCAGGATCCACCACTTCCCAGTGAGAAAAAGAGGAAAAGTCGATGAAGACTGCAGTTATCTTTCTACCTGCTTTAGAAATGAAATAAAATTACTTGCTTTCACACAGACACTGAAGCAACGTCATAATACTCAAAAACATCATTAACCAAAGGTTAATGTAAGGTGGTTCAAGGAGGGATTTTTCCTGCAAATGCCATGTTGTTAATTGATTTGGAATTTGGTTTGTTTTGCTTTCCCGTTCCAGACTGGCTCCACAGCTGTGAGATTGGTGGGCGTGTCACATACTGCCACATGGATCCACCTTAACCAGGCTGGAGTGCAACCAGGGCCATGACCTATCTGAGCTGTTTGTCCATGGAAATGCCTGGTGTTGCACACTACTAACAGTCTCTGCCAGTACGTACCCAGCCAAGCCCCACGAAAGGCAGTGCCCTGTGCCACCTCACACGCAGTTCCAAGTCACACCACTAAGAACCAGAATGGGGATTAGGATCACTGGACACTGGGAAAAATCTCTTTGGCCACATTTATTGCAGAATCAGCCTTTCATCTCCTCTCAGAAATAAATGAATTGAGCTGATGCAGAATGAAGAACAAAGAAAATAATGTACATTAGGATAATGGAGTGGCTGATCTTAAGCCTCTGTTTTTCATGAACTACCTGCTTTCAGATTGAAAAGGTTAAGATTAATATTCAGCTATTCCCCTGAAGAAAACAGGATTGTAGCCCATTGGTACTTCTTTAAATACGCTCAAGGACCTGGATCCATGTCACTCAGTCCACAGAATCTTAGAAGCCTGAACATGCACATGACCCATTAACCCATGGAGGATCTTCCTCAAGGCCAGCCTTCCTCTGTACCACACCCCCACACCCCTGCTTTCTGCACTGAGGTGGAAAAGCTAATGTGGGGACTCCTGAAGAGGCTGCCCAACATGTGCACCTCTCCTGATGTGCTACCCACCTGGTGGGTGGGCTGGATGGGGCTGCAGTCCATGACCTGCCCTCATATCACCCACGGCTGCACAGACCAATGCTGTAACCACCAATAAGGCAGGAACATCTGGAAACACCACCACTTTGACTGGGAGCAAGATCTATCTATACTAAAACCCCAATTCTGCCCTGAGATCAATCCAGTGATCTCAAAAAAGGCTCATATCCATACCTTCCTTCCCAGAGGAAGACTTTCTTCATTAACATAGAGCTGTCTATATTCTGTGCTCTTGTGACCTCTCTATTTTGCCAATAAATGGGAAATTTCCCATTTCATCTCTTTCTTCCCCTGAGCCAAAGAAACAATCCCATTGGGAGAGCCCCCATTAGTCAAATAAACTTCTTTATGCATAGTTGATGATCATAATATTCTCAAAGTATTTTCCCATTTCCATTACCGGGAACACTTCCTCTCCTATTGCAGCAGGTAACAAACATTAGGGAGTTGGCATGCTTTTATGGTGTCCATTATCTACATGCAGTGATATCAGTCACAGCAGTTGAACCAATAACAAATCACCACAATGTGATGCTTGGAGATACTCTTAACTCCTTGGAGATATTCAGAAGTCTTCCGGACATGGTCCTGGTCAACAAGCTTCATGTGGCCCTGCTTGAGCAGGTGGTTTGGACCAGGTGACCTCCAGAGATGCCTTCCAACTTCAGCTCCTCTGTGACACTAGGTTGAATGCTGAATGTTATAATATTGCTAAAAACTCTTCATGATATTGATAAACTACTGTAAACAGCCTTCAGAAAGGAAAGGTAGCAAAAATCAGCAAAGGATGTTGAACTTCAGTGATAAAAGAGACTACCAGCATAAATTCACAGTAACCCTTTGGTTTATGGATTTGCACAGATGTAAAAAAGGAATCCAGTCCAAGTTCCGTAGTTCTGAAATAAAGTGTCTTAAAGGCCAGTTAAATACAGTAATACGTGAAAAACCATCGTTGTGGAAAACTTCACTTGGAAGCCATTTCACACCTTACCTACTTACATTATTTGCAGAAGAATTTAACTGCTTTTTTTCCCCACAAGGCGCTTCATTTATAAGTTTTACAAGCCCAAGCAATTCAAAATATTGTGTCTGTATGCAGCTGTTTCCATCATGGTCAGACCTCTAAACACAGCTCTGATTTGGTGGGATCATGGTCCTTCTTGCAAGTGTGTTGTGATTCACTGGGCAGCAACTTTACCCTTCTTAAAGCATAGGAATTAGGATGGTAGAGGTATACATTTGCCTTTAGGTACGAAATATTAAAATTCAGGGAGTGGTGACCTCTGAAATAGAGACGCAATATGCCTTTTATATAAATTCCCAAATTTACTCTCCCAAACTTACATATATAAAATACCTACTCAATTCCAGAACCAAATGATAGGAAAAACTTAGTGAAATAACAAAACACATGGTGTAATCTGGTTCTAGGGAGAGCACTGATGTGTCTCAGAGCTTGTTTTCAAGGTGTGCATGTCTTCTTCACTACAGTTGTCACATTAAGGTTGTTATGTCACAGCTAAAATACACCTCTGAACAGAGAAAATTAGTAGACTGCTATTGTAGCTCAGATATTTTGAACTTAGCAGAGCTTAGAAGCTACTTCCATGTTTTCCTCCTTTGCAGAGAAAAGGTTGTTGTGGGATTTAAGTAAACCTCAGTACAATTCTTCACTGTGTTATTGCCTCACCAGGTACTTAACGTGATATAAGCACAAAGTAAGCCAAATAACACCCGCAGCCAACTCCTCCTCAGTAAAGTACACAGAGTACAGCTCCGTTGCTGCTGCTGATGAAAAAGGATGCACAGACCAGATGCCTAATGGCACAGGAGAGAGGAAAAGAGCCTGTGCTAGCCATGGCACGGCTGTAGTTGGCTCTGGCCCTGGAAGGGTTAAATGCTTTGTGGTGAGGTAGGACAAACTTCACTTAAACTCAATTCTCTGGCCAGCCCCGATTGTTTTGACACCTGCACTATGTGAGGGATGGCATGGTCTCCTTTGTGGTGCATAATGACACATCTTCATTATTGTTCTAATACTCTGAAAAAAAAAAAATCCCTAATCTTTCTGTGGTGCCAGTGACTGTAACAATGCCGGGACGTTTTATTTTCCTCCTTGCTCTCTCTTTCCCTTAACCCGCTATTGTTGCCATAGCCACGATGGTGCAGTACTGCTGGTTCGGGGAAGTTTCTGTACTGTACCGCCCTGAGCTTATTGTTTAAATCTGTATTATTCAACTGTTCTGAAGATTTACATTTTTAATGGCTCATTTATGTAATCCCATAAATAAAGTAGCAGAAAAGCATCCCACACAAATGAGTGAATTGGAGTTTGAAAAAAGCTGCTGAAGCAGGTCACTCAGGGTCTCAGCTGCGGGGCCTTGATTGGTATCAGCGATATAACCACTGTGGCAATGGACTTAAGACCACCCAGTCAGCCCCAAAATGGTGCATTACCAGGGAATAGTGGAATGGTGCTATAGTTCAATCTCCCCTATTTAACAGGGAGCAGAGTTCTGCTGCAAAAACCATTTCAGCCTCAGACTCATTTACCTTATTGCTTTGACAGCTGCACCTCTCCCGCCTTAAAGTTTAGATGATTAGCTTTTCCCTCCTTGCAGCTGATGGTGATAGGCTTTTTTTTCTTAACCAGTATATTCCTGAAGGCTGATAAATTCCCTCTGAAGAGTCTGTGAATTCAAGCACCTGTCTGAAGAATTTGTTTTACAGACTGAGCACTGAGATGGAGATACGTTCTAACAATTCTAAGCCTCTGCCCAGTGCTCCCCTTGCTGGCTCCCTTCCCGCACACAAACCCTGCATGAACTGTAAAACCTTGGAGCAGACCAAGTCTATTCTATTAGTGATGCTAATGAAAGATGGGGAAGATATTTTGTTTCCAGTCAGTTCTCACCCTTCAAAGTTGATTTTTGGTTGTTACCTCATAGAGCAGCCTCATAGCTGCTGCGCATTTGGGGTATTCTGCTTCGGGGCATCCACTGCAGCTCCTGAAGCATCCTGCTCTCCAGGACAGGTACCAGCAGCCAGCTGTGTGGCTGACACCTCACACCCTTAGTCGGCTGAGTCAGTAGGAGAAACCCACCTAAGCTCAGCCTTGTGACCCTGACACAGCTTTGGATCCACCAGCAAGCCCCACCACAGAGGGTGCCAGGCTCAGCATGGGCAGCTTGCCTGGGGCTGCCCTGTTTGAGGTACTGCAGCCAGGCAGATACTAGGCAGCATTCCTGGGGCTGAAGGATGACACTGATGTAACTGCAGAGAGCTGGTCCTCAGCACCTCAGCTGTGCCCTCATCACCTGGACAGCCTGGGCTTCAGGGGAGCTCAGGTCACAGCAAGATGCTGTAGCTGGGACAGGGGGACAAACCTGACAAATGGACATTGGACTGGCACTCCTTGTCACCCCAAGAGCTCTTCTGGGGATCCCAGTTGGCACAGCACATTTGGAGAACAGTTTGCTCTCCTATCCCCTCCAGGTGGACACCCCTGCAGCTGCAGCAGGGAAGCTTGGCAGAGGCACGAGCTGAGACCCAGCCAAGGTGAGCACCTACTCCGAGGGCCTGCCATCGCCCACCTCCCAAATGGTACTGACAGGTAACAGTGGGCACCATCCTTCCCCTGGCAGCCAGGCCAGGTCCTCGCCACACTGCTCCCACACATTCCCTCCTCCAGGAGAGCTGTGGGAGCGCATGGCTGTGAAGACAATGCCATCCATCCTCCCTGGCTCTTCCCAAGGCTGTCAGAAGTGCCAGCTGAGGCACCGTCTGGAGGACAGACAAGCACCACACAGTCAGAGCTGGAGCAACGTGCCCTTGTGTCCAGCACCCCCTCCGCAATACCTGCTCTGCTGTTACTGAGACACACCGATGCTTCCCTCCCTACGCACGAGTGTTTCTGAGGCAAAGAACAAGGTGTTTTCCCCTAATTCCAAAGCAAAGCAGCTCTCCACAGAGGTGTATGCCTGCGGGAAGCTCTGCTGGCAGATAAATCACAGCGATCCACAGGGGAGGGGCAGCCGACCAATAGCCCTTCCTCAGTTTACCTGCTGGATCTTGTTCTGGCTGGCTGCATGGAGCGGAGTCAAAGGAAGCTGCTCGGAGGCAGGGAGCAGGCAGCGAAACAAAGGCAGGGAGAATACCAGCCAGCCCAAAGGAACAGTGGGGAAGCTGGTAATTGGGCCGTGTGTGTTTGGCTTTCGCCAGGCTAGCAGGTTTGTTTTTCCCAGGCTGGAGCCTAGACTGAAAGAGACACGAAATTATTAAAGAACTCAACCTAGAAAGGAGAAAAAAAAAGAAAAAAATGTTAGCAGTGAAGGCTGGAGGTGAATCTCAAGTAATGGGAGTGCAGTGGGGGCTCTCTTGTTCTTTTCCAAGGGCATAGATGCCTGGGAAATCATTTTCAATGGCAAAGAAAAATGAAGTTTAGATAAAATCCATTCCAGTTGACTTTTATTGCTAGTTTAACTCATTTCTTCGACAGCTGGGAGCTTACTGGGCAGGATGCAATAGGTCTTGCTACAGAAAGGTAGAGCTGTGCCCTCCTGGTCCCTTTCTTGCTGCAAGAAGTTTCCTGCAGAGATCCAAGTCTAAAGGAGACCTGTTGATGAGGCAGACCCAGAGCCACCCTCAGGGATTCCCCCACAGTGGGGCTGATCCCCAGTACTTTTGCCAGGCAGATGTGTCAAGGAGCTGTACATTTACCTGCAGGCCTCTAGCACTTCTGGCAGGTAGGATGTGTGCAGGAGCAGAACTTCCCTGATTCACGCCAGATGGGGGTTTACTCATTGACACAGTACCAGCCACTTCCCTAGGAGCCTATGCTTTCTCATAGAGATTTATTTAATCAGACTGACTCAGGTGCTTGACATGAAGGCCGTCTTTCAATCAGCCATGCCCCACACAGCATCTTGCTGGAGTCCTCAGGGAGGGAGGTGGAGAGCCAGAGCATGGGAAACTTCACCTGGTTCTCCTTGGGGCATCCCCCAACTTAGTAAATGGACACTAGCAGAGAGAAGGGGGTAACACTCAAACTTTTCTAGACAAAACATACTCTGTTCTCCAGGGACTTAGCAAGTGCCTTCTCAGCATGGAGGGGTTCAGAGAGGTACTGACCACACAGCACTGCCTGGAGGAGCAGTGTCTGCTAATATGGTAGGTAGAGAAAACTGTATTTGCATATAATATACAGAATTAAGACAAGGTAATAGCTCATGTAGGGCCTTGGTTTTCCTTCATGTGTTATACTCCTTTCTTAATAGTCTTATTATTGAACTTTAACAACAGTTCATTACCAGCAAGTGTCAGTTGTTGCTGGTCCTAATGGATTAGCTGCTTGCTGGCATTTTTCTGTGAGAAATTTTAAATGACTAGCATTAGGCAACTTTAATGCCTCGTGTGGTGCTTTAAAAGACACAGGCAATTCCTTTCCAGGAAAAGCTGGAGAATTCAGAAGACAGAGTCCCAAGCAGATCAAAATGACCACTCATGTTTCCCAAAACCAGACTTTTGTTGTACTTACACAATTTATATTGAGATACCACTCAATTGATATTGAGATATCACTCGATATTGAGTGTCATATTGCTGCTGTAAGCACCTTCTACAGGCAAAATTATTAAGGCTTTCTTTTAATCAGAGCTATATGCTCTTTACCATTTACTCTTGATTATTTCCTATTGACAGTCACTAAAACAAAGTGTATATTAATGCAGACAGGAGTTTCATTCATAGATGGTGAGCTACAACAGGATTATTTGCAAGTGCAAAGATCACTCACATGAATAAAGATTTGGTGGATCAGTGACTCCACTGGTAAAATGACTAAAATCCTTCTCCAAACACAATCCAGATATGTTTTCTTGCTACTTATCCAAGCAAGTCTGCTTTTGTGTTGTTCCAGCTTAATTAACTGAAAGCACATAATTATTAGTGAGAGCTTCGATGGGACAGGAGAGGAAACATGCTTCTTGGTGATCAACTTGCAGCCACAACAAAAAAACCCCCAAACCAGTTCTGTGCAGGAAAAGCAACCCCCTCCTGCTACATTATCCCATTGATCTACAAACATTTACATCTCCTTTGTTAACTAGTTTTCTGTAGAAATTTTGTGATCACTAAGGAACACTCTTTCAACTGCACCTCAAGAAACTTCTAGTTTAGACTGATCCAGTCTAAAAAAGAGGGTGTGTTTTTGCCTTTAAGTCCTGTTATACATGAAATCTCTTGGGCTTTTCTTGGACGTTCATGATTCATTGTAAATAATTCAAATTGGATTTACAAAAGAGAAGAGGCTGTACAATGAATGCAAGAACTGCATGTTACTATCTCTCTGACTGTCAAAACTAACAAAAGCATTTCATGAAGGCTACCTTAAATGTGTCCTCCTCTTTCACATTGTTTTGAGATCTACATTCATTATCAGATTGATGAAAATGAACTTTTGGAGGATTTCTATCCAACATTAATAATAAAGTCTAATGAGAAAATTGTTCTGGCTATGGCAAGAGAATAGTCTCACCTGAATAAACTTTATCCACATAATGTGCACTGAAAATAAACATAGACAACACTGGTAACTCACAGATTAGCAACAAACACCTGTGAAGTACCACTGCAGCAACACTAAGGGAAGGTGCATTCCCTTCCCACGAGAGAAACTAGGGAAGCTGAGACCAAGAACATACTATTTATTTATGTATTTATTTAAGGACTAGGCAGTTTACAAGTAACAAGTGTACAGCAGTTAGTAACACATTGGGAAAAGTCATGTACAAGTCTGAATTTTCAGGTTAAATCCTATCTTTAAGATGCCTTATAAACATGATGCTAGTGCTGCACAATATGAGCAACTGCAGACAAAATACAAACCTGGCTTTGTGCACCCACGTTCTTATTAAAAAAATAATCACCGTGCTCCCTTCCAAGTTTACTGTGATTCTATAAAGAGCTGCCTTAAGAACAGTTAATGAGCAGCAGAGGATTTTGCTTTTATTAAGTACACTTACAAAAGACAGCATTAAAAGATGGAACTAACCAATGCAAGATTGATAATTCGTGTATAATCTGTAAATCAGAAAAATGTGGAATTAAATCTGAACCTACCACCAGCACCACCACCACTGATAAAAACAAGCTTTCTCCAGTTATCAGTGCAGGTCGTGTCAGATCCTTTAGCTGAGCATTTCCAGTATGCAAGCATTACCAGCAATCCAGACTAATTTTGAGAGCATGCTCTAATCAGTTTCCCTACCTGAAAGCCTGGCATAAATTAATATAGTATCAACAACAGCCCTTACCCAAAGTGGTATTTGAAGGCCTGAGAGTTGAAAGTTCTCAGGACAGTATATATCAGCACGAGCCAGACCAGCAAGAATTCACAAAGATTTGTTCCATGGAACATCTCCAGTCCAAATCCTGATCAATGGTGAGATGAATTCTCTGCTTCAAAGTCACATCCATCCAGCACTGTCATTGCAGCAGAACGCAGCCAGCATTATAGCTGCTGTCCTTCCAAAAAAGGATTATTAAGGAGTACACAACCAGCAATCAGCAAAATAAGGACTGCAAACATCATCAGTTTATTTAAACTGAGGACAGTCCTTACTTTCTCCAAAGATACTACCTTTTCATTGATACCACTTAAATAATTGTAAATTTTCTGAAAGACTGAGAGTTCTGTTTTAGTGCTGTGGGTCTTGCAGGGAAATAGAGGACCTGAGCATAACTCCTCTGGGGAAATGTCAGAATATTCCACTTCGTTGGATATTCTGACCCTGGCAGTCTCCAGAAGGCTCAATGCCAGTATAACCACCTTCCCACTACTCAGAAGAGCAATTCCCAGCTCATGCACCAAAATCCAGCCAGAGCAGACCTCCACTTTGGCCCTCCCATGTCGCAGCTGACACGAGCTCTCCCAGAGGCAGGTTAAGTGCAGAGAGGAGAGGTGCTCACATGCCTATAGGTGGCACTCTTGCTCTGACTCAACACAGAAGGGCCACGGAGCCCCGGTCCTCCTGTCCCTTGGAGGAGAGAGGCACATCTATCTCACTTAAGAAACCCATTAAAAGCATTAATTCCACAGGGCACTTTCAATGAACATTTTCGGTTTTATTGTCAACACACTCAAAAACAAAACTATGTTGAAAACAATTATTTCTGAGAACAGTAAAATACAAAGTATTTCACACAGAAGTTTGTTATATAGAAGTGAGACACAGAATATGCCAAAGTGTATTATTTGTGCTCATAGTCACAAGTTTAAAAACTGTACCACTATAGAATTGTCACATAGGCTTGGAAAGTGAGCATTTGAATGTTTAAGCATCACCTCTGCATTTCTAGTATTACATATTTATTTGGAAACTTTCTAGCAGTAGACAGAGAACATGAAAATTTTGTATTCAAGGGTTTGTTTTGAAAGCATCGTGACGACAGACTGTTAAAACTACTTCCTTACAGAGGGAAGTCTAAAGAGAGACAATTATTGCAGTTGCAGCTTTTTAGGGGTAATGTTTATTGTCATCTATGATAGGTTTGTGAATATACATTAACAAGCAAAGTCAATATTTCCCAGCAGTCCCTCCTGGAAAGCAAAACCAGCATTGCCCATTTAAAATTTGTTCTTTTTATACTAAAGAAAGCAATCTCTTATATCCTATATAAAATGCATATGCTTGGCCAGGCACTAACCAGCTTTCTCTTCTACATTCCAACCCAAATAAGCAAAACTTCTTTATTAGTTAGCAGCAAAGAAGTTCTGCAAACTTCACGCAATAAATAGAATTCTGCTTAATTTAAATTTCTTTCCAGAAGAGTGACATGACTAAATGATTTGTATTAGACAGTGACACACATATCACGCTCCATCACCAAGACCCTAAGCTTAGTCAGAAGGGGAGAGAGGAATGGAGTAAAGGGAATGTCTGTTCTAAAACAACTGAAAGTTTTATACTGTACTTTGCTCTTCTCTTAAAGGTCCCAAAGGAAAGTTTCTAAAGCTACCTCAAGGTTACTTCTCACACAGGCAACTTGGTTCAAAACTCAAGTTTGAACATCAGCTCTTCCTGAGAAACTGAGACACCCCTGCTTTCCTATACTTAATGACGTTCCTGACTTGTAACAACACATACTTGTCACTCTCCTCTTCTCATCGCTTGCTTGATCGCTTTTCATGTTTATCCTTTGTGTGCTGGTTCCTGCTTTGGTGCCTTGGAGGAGAGTAGCTGACTCTCCTTCTGGACTGAAAGCTTGGTGTGTATGGGTGAATTCTGCATTTCTTTGGTTTTTCTTCTTTCCTGCTTTTGTTAGGCTCAGACTCCTTATTGTCTTCCTTTTGCTCACGTTCTTGGTCTTGTTCTTTCTGAGATGGCAACGTGTTTTTGATGGTATTAATAAGAAATCTTTTATTTGTACCAGCAAGAGGACATTTCAACCTGTAAAGACATTTAAAAGTGATCAAAAGAGAAGGTAAAAATATCCCAAAACAAGTCTGAGATTTTAACTTCAGTGATTTTAAGACAGGTTTGTGATTTTGGCTTTCCTTGCATGCCACCTAGTGTAAACTCTCAGTACAGAAAAATAAGTTCCAGATTATCTCCATTCTCCTTTTGTCTTACTCTTTATGGGAAGAGAACTATTTTACTTCAACACAGTGAAAATCCACATGATATTCACAAGGTAGTGTGTGCAGGAGGAAGCAAAGGATATATTTTTAAGGTTGACGGTGCCTAACTTAGGTATTCAGAAATCAAACATTTAGTAACATATTCTAAGTCAAATTGGAATGGCTTACAGAGATCGTGATCTTCTAAAGGCAGCATTATCTAGTGAACTGTGATATCCAGAAAGTAAGATACATGTGAATGAAGAACCCAAATGGCTGTAGCATAAATATACACGAGACATGCCAATTTAAACTTATACTTAGCAACTATCAAAGTGTTTTATTTCTTTTTCTTAAACAGTAAAGATACTTATCCAACTTTTTCCTTTTTTTTACTTTCTCCTCTCGCATCTTAACAATTTTGCACATAATTTATCAGCTAGTTTCAGTAAACAAGTATCATAAATTTCATTAATCTTGTTGGTATCAGCTGTACTCTACTTATTCCCAATTTATCATCTCTTAAAGAACAGAACAGAAGAAAAAACAAGCTTGAATATGTTCCTACAGAAAGCCGAAATCACTCTGAAGGCTTTGTTTATATTTGGAGTCACTGTGGTGTTTGTCTTCAAAATATTTTTGAGACAAGTTATGTGATTACTTTTAAAAAAATCAGAGCTCTTAGAGATCACAGCCACTTACTGAATCAACCACAGAGTCATGGAATCCTAACACCACAATGTTAAGATCATCTATTCTACTTGAATATTTTGTGTAAGTGTAGAAACTATACCCTAACTACTCAAAAACCTCTGACACTTCTAAACAATCAGAGCTATCAGAACAACAAGCAAACTGCAACAAAGATCACAGATGATTATTTAGCACACTTCATTACTTAATTGTACATGGAATTTATCATGATGTTTTGCTTCAGGTCTGCCTACTAAGCATTCCTGATAATTATTCTTTTCCTAAATCCTTTAAGAACTTAGGAGAGCAATTTTAGAAGCATACAGCCATGCTGTTTTATTTCCACTAGGTATTTTCTGACACACTTCTATTGCATAGAATTTTAGAATTTTTTAAACTTTCTTCATATAAATCTACATTATTTTTCTCAAATCCTGGTTTTAAATAAATAAGGTCTTTAACCTAGTATAACTCTTTTGTAAATTAGGGAAACTATTTATCCATTAATTGTATTACTGAGTAAAAACAAGAGGCTAATAAATGTCAGGAGAACAGGGTTTCTTCTTCAAGCTACACCACCTATGAACAGGGTGCTGAACGTGTCATAGCACAGGTTACACTCAAGACATAACACAAACCAGTCAACATTTAAGTCCTCTGTATGTCTTATGTGACCATTAAACTAAACATTTCCTACCAAGGAGGGCAGCTTTCTCTAGGCTGCATCCAGGCAAAAACTCTTTCACATTTGTTCTTCCTCTTGCTTTTTCTTAAGAGCTAATGCACTGATTTAACCACTAATATATATAACGCTAGAACGAGACAGTCAAAGTGCCCTAAATAAATTTGTCTGCTTGAAGCATTTACTTCTTTTTGACACTGAGTGCTGCCTGAGCTATACTAAGAATGAAAACTGATGAGAAATGCAGGACTTGAGAGTCAGCTAAGAGATGCCATTAGTTTACCATCATATTGTGATTAAAGTGAGCCACCAGGCTTTCATGGAGCAGCAGTAAGTCGTGGCACTGAAGCAAAACACTAATTCTTAGTTTTACTGACCTCAGACTTCAACAAAACAAATTCTGCCTTAAAATCTTAAAGTAAACGAGATGTATGGCATGTGCTACATTACATGCACATACACACAAGCACATGTTTACATATAGCCACGGTATATATGGAACTGTGAAGATTAAAAGTGAACTGTATTAATCTACTGATATCTTTGAGAGCATCTCTAATGGTGAGAAAATTGACATCTCCAAAGATCAGCCTTGGGTTTGCTGTAGGATCTGATCCTGCAGTGCTCAGTTCACAAATAGGTTTGCCCTCAGTGTGAGTTCTGAAGGGCTAGGAGGCAATCTCAGCCTGGGTACGGTGGAACACAATACTGCTGTGACCAGCAAACAGTGCCACAGAACTGCTTTGAGAAGCTTTGCTTTAACACAAACCAACCAACCAACAAACAAAAAGTACAACAACAAAGACATGTTAAAAGAACATTAAAGTTCTGAACTGAAATGTGCCCCAAGCAGGGCTGCAGATGTGAGTGAGACAAGCACACAAACTGCAATGCTAGAGCCATCCTGTCTACCAGACCCCAGTTCTGTAGCAGTGTATTCAGCCATTGTAAGGTTCACTTTTTGCTTTGCGTCCTCCAAAAGCTAAACCAAACCATTCTCACCAACAGAATCTTGCCTCCCTCCACAAATAAATCTCACACCCCCCAAAATCTCTCCACTATGCAGTAACCAAGACAATGCAATGCATTGCATTTTGACAATGAAAGTGCCTTTCGAGAAAAAAAATTAAATCCGTCATTGTGAACATAGGTTAAATCTCAACCCTACTTTTGACCCTTTAAGCCAACTTCTGTGCAGTAACACAGAATTTCCAACCAGTGCCTGTCATCCAGTGCAGCAGTGCAGTTCAGCACAGAAATGTACTATACAAGTTTTTAACAGTAAAAACATGCTGACACCATTTAAGACATAAGAGCACAGTGCCATGTGCCACAGTCTTCTCTCTGCTGAGTAACTGGACATACCAAACAGGATTGGCACAGTCAGCCTCATCATACAGAGTAAAGCCCATCCTTCCAAGAAAAAAGTTCACTATGGATGAAGTGACAAGTACATTTCTACCATTTCCATACTGCCATAGAAAATACCGTATTTCAATAGAAGAGTGACTGAAGGGACAGGGTGGGGGGAAAGCATCTAGAGATTGTTTTGGCAACCCAACGAATCTATGCTGTTACCCTGTCACAGGGGACCTTACAAAAGAAGATGCCTCAGAGGACACTGAAAGCTTTGAAATACGGTCTTGGCAGCCAGGTGCAGCTAGCAGGACTTTGTAGGGTCATACAACCACCTGATTTGGAAGGGACCTTAAAGATCATCAGGTTCCAACCCTGCAGACAGTGACACCTTTCACTAGACCAGGTTGCTCAGAGCTCCATCCTACCTGGCCTTAAACACTTCCAGAGACTGGGCATCCACAGCTTCTCTGGGCAATCTGTTTCAGTGACAACTTGACGTGGGATGTGCCCTGATTACAAGATTTTAACATATTTACTTTGCAATCTCTATCTGTACCCTGTTTCTCCTCCTCCTCATATTCAAATGAAAGACGAAGGGAATCACATTGCAGTGTCTCTGCAGAGTCACACAACACCCATTCAAAGACAAGATGCAACACAGCACTTCACAGTTCCGGTACCCTCATCATCATCATCATCATTTTGCATTGTGCTGTACTTCTAACAGATTTGGTATTGAACAGAAAGCTATCTACAGGAATGAAAGCGATTTTAGGATTGCTTTACAAAAAATAGAGTTAAAAATAATTTAATGCTTCCAAAAATTTTTTGTTGTAATTTCAGCTGCTCTTACAATGCAGAGCTGAACAAACCATCCAAAAATATCCTGTTTTACAGTTCTTACTTTACATAAGCTTTTCAAGTAAGACAATAAGCTACATTTGATTTAGCTTTAGCTCACATTGTCAGCATCTTTGAAGATCAGACCTATACACTGGAAAAAAGGGCCTCTAGAACTTTTTTCACACAGTAACTTTTGTGGCATTTTAACTGCCTTTCTTGGTTAAAGTAGAACAACTGCTTAAAATGGAACCTAACTTCACAGCTATAAAGAAGCTTATGGATTATCTATATAGAACCAAGAGAAAAAATTAAGGGAAGCTGAACTTTCGGCTTCGTTTTAACCAGACACAATGGAATCCCCCAAATATCCTATTCCATCTATGTCCAATAGCCTCTGATGAAACAAAGAAATTTATCTAACCATTTCAAATGTTCTTACACTATTTGTCCACAACTTCTCACCCTGGATCCAAGTGATCCTTCAAATGTTAGCTTCCAGACAGCTGCTCTGATGTCTTTTCTCATCTCAGAAGTTCCAGCATTACAGCATCATCACTAGGATTCGGCCACAGATTCTGCTCTCTTCTGATCAACATTTCCAGGATTAAGACCCCTTCAGAAGTGGGCTCTTTCTTACCCTTCTCTCACACATTTCCTTATTTGTGATTAGCTGTACTAATGCTTGAGCCAGATACATCAGCAGCAGGATCTACATCATGTGTTATCATAAGGATGCAGGAGACCCCCCAAGAAGAATCACCATGGCCACAGAGTACATACAAATGGAACACTGCAGGAACTACAAGTACTGCACTGCTGAATGAAATCTATAAATAAGAATATCCAGTATTTCTTGGATTCATTTACCATGGACCTACACACTGCCTATCTGAGCAGTCCTGAGAGTATGGAGGCCAGTGAGCTGAGACTCTTAACCAGCAAAGAGATCATGCAGCCCACTGGCAATACTGACAGTTGCTCCATGTCCAGCGAGTCTCAGAGAATTTCCCTTCCCGCACAAACTCTTGGCCAATATCACTGCCAACCTCCAAACAGGGACAAGCGTTTCTTCCACTAGCCTCTAACCCACACAGGTTGCAGCACCTGCCCATGTCATTCACATTAAACTTGTAAGACAATGTAACACCAGCAAAACATTCCCAAACTGGAAGAAATACTAACAACACTGTCCTGTATTTCAAGGCTCAGTCTTTGTATGAGAGACTGTGCTACAGGTTGACTGCTTCGTACATTTTTTCTGTACCTGTCAGCTAAGCTAGCATGGATACTTGTATTTTAGGCTCCAGCAACAGCTGACTATCCATCTCAAATGATGAGACAGCAAAAGGTTAGGCACAGGTGCTTGGGGAACTTTTTTGTGGAGAACTAATCACACTGGACAGTAACAAAGCAATGGCTTGAACCTGAAAGCAGTCCCAAAACAATGTTCAGAGGCTTGCTGGCTAAGGTTTTGCTGCCATCAACATCCACCGGGAGACACTACTCCTTTGTACTGGTATGCACAATATAGTCACCCCACCCAGGAATGCCACTTCTCCATACACCTCCCTTTGACCAACTTCTGTCAAATGCCACTGACTCCAGATATGTATTTCCCAGTATTCAACAGCTGCTGGAGAGCAACATAAACTGGAATCAGTGAAGTATGAGCAGTAGTAGCCTCTGCTTCTCCTTACCCAAAGACAGATGGCAGAACAAATCTTTTCTTCATAGGCCGAGCTGCTTCAACTTTCCAGTGCCAATGCAGGACTGATGGCCTTACACTAGATGTCTCCAGGGTTTGTGCATCTCTTCTCCAGGACTCCTCTGACAAAGGGCTGAGGAATCCCAGAAGTCCTCATGAAACACACCTGTAAGCATTTTGAGTTTGGCAAGGAAGGAAGGTTTTGCGTTTTACTTGTTAACACTGTGCTTTTAGACAAGTTGATGATGACCTTGTCTTTGCTTCTATCAGTTACGATTTCCTGGATCTGGTCTACTAATATACATTTTCATGAACTAACTTTTCTGCTCATTTCATTTGCTATCTATAGAGCTCTGAGCAGCAGTTACCTTCTTCAGTAGTTCACACCTTGCAAGGTTACATGTCAGTCCTGGATGTAATCTCTGAAGCCCTTCAGGATTTACTTTGTTCCAGGATCAGTTACACTTGATAGCATTTTGCTGGAGTGTGATACTCAACTGAGCATAGTTAAAGTTTTCTTTCAAATATCTTACCCATTTTATCCCCCACATCTATATGCAATACCCAGCTGTTGGGCCAGTTCAGAAGCACCAGAACAGTGTAACATGGCATAAAAATACTAAAGAGGTGAGAGCAGCGGCAGCTTGCAGCTGCTGTTCTGTCTGTTGTGCCTGCAGAACTGAACAGCAAAGGCTTACAGGGAGTTTGCTTTTGTGGGGGCTTTATACTTTCCTTAAAGCCACACATGCCAGCCGTACACTAGCCTATGCCAAACCCTACAGCAGCAGATTTGTCACAAATGGGATTACTACCAGTCTAAGGATAAATTCAGTGATGTAAAAACCCCTGGAGATGCATTACATACAAAGAAATCATCTCTGAGAGCATGATATCCTGAGCTGGAGAAGAAGTACCCTGAAGAAGGTACTACACATCATATTCAGAAACAAAGATACTCAGCAAAGCACTTCCTAGGCACCAGGAATGGGACACTGATGGAGAAAGGGCACTGCACTCTGACCCAGTATAGCTGTTCTCATGTCTACAGTCTTCAGAAAGTACTTCAACAGCCTCAGTTCAGGGTATCACCATGCCAATCCCTATGTCCCTATGTCCCTCTGCCTGAAGCCTTCTTGACAATCCTTTCCTCCTCCAACTTGAACAGAACCAAGGCCTAGCCAGACACCATTAATCTGCAACTGCTCTGAAGAAGAGGCCACCCTTGGCTATCCCATCTCCTGGCAGGTCTCTGGCATCAGGCTTTAGCAAACTGCATCCCAAGCTGATCATCACAGCCAGTTGAACAGGACCACTACCCTTTTACAAACAAGGAATAAGAAGGAGCCACACTCAGGAGCAGATGCCCATACACTCTCCTGGCAGGTATTCCAGACTGAACAAGTGGCAGCAAAATTGTACAGGGACACCTGATTATCTCCCTGCAGAAATCTTCAGTTTCCATATCTGGAATCAGCTTGCAAATTCACAGTAACTGGATGCATGCAACACTTCATGGTGCTAATTATGTGCACTGGCCACATAGCTAGGCTGACAGGGTCAAAGCATGGTAGATCAGTACAGCTATAGCCACTCTGGGGGATTAAACCAATTAAGCTATTTTAACAGAAAGGGTATGAACTGCATCCCTAGAAGAAATACTGAGTAAACATACAGAAAACACCAAACCTATTTGAAAATATAAAAGAGTAACTTTTTTTTCAGCAAGGCACTATTTTAATCTCTTCAGAGGTACTAAAACAAACAGACAACTGAGCTGAGAACTTAATGAACAGTGCAGGCTTATCTCTTACTACTGTTGATGGAGGAAGCCAAACCTTATCTACAAGTGCACTCAGTACAGTCAACTGGTGCACTACTTGCATGAACATCCCTAGATCCAACAGCTTCTTATCAAAGTCATATACACTATTTTATGATGAATGACTCTCCTCAGCATGTTATTACTTCTCTAATTACAATTACATGCATTACATTCCATGACAATCTAGCTGTAAAATCTGGAATATTGCATTGAAGAATTAATGCTGTATTTCATTTAAGATTTAAATACCGTTATTCTTTTCCCAGTTACTATACAAATTAGCCCCTGGCTTTTAGAGATTTTTTAGTATTAAAAAGTAACTCTCTTCCAAAACTGGTTTATACTTTTGAGTTCAATGAGTTCATTTTTGGTTAAAATTTACACATGAATTGTCTACTAAAGGATAGTTTGTTATTTTATTAGTCCAAAGCTTTAGGTTTCTTTGTCAGGTTATGAATTCTTTTCACTTAAAACAGAGTCCAACCCAGTAACATGTATGTAAGTACATGCACAATGAAGACGACTGGCATTTTAAAGACTCATGAGGTTCCAACCCAAACTTCACAATTTCATCCATTATAAGAACATATTCCAAATTTTCCAATTGCTTTGTCTTCAACACATTCAGACAAGCAATTTCACGCAGACAGAATTTACCTGAACTTTTCTTATTTAGACTGGAATTTTTGCCCAAATTAACATGTGGATGAAGACAAATTATATAAACATGAAACACATAAAAAGGTAGAGACTTCTGTCACACAATAAATATAAGATTTATTTTGGCATCAGTCGTAGCATTCATTTCCTTTTGGCACAACTTACCAACCCATAGCTCCCATTGTTTCAGCTCTGGTTCTCCCACGTTTTGCCTCTTTAAGTAACTCTTCCACAGCCTTCCTAAGTAAGAGAAAAAGAAAAAGGTCACCACTTGTGGAACACAAGAACATGCCAGTTTATGCACTCAGGCAAATAAAGCAGATAGCTTTATTCACTGTAGTGAATTAAGCAATAAAGAAGCTACCAAAATCACCTTGACTTTAAGATAATTCAGATTCCTATGCACCAAGATTAAGAGAAACATTCTGAAATGCTGAAACCAACTAAAGTTGTTGCAAATACAAAAACTGTAACACTGAATGAAGAACAGGACTTGGGGCACTTCAAATCCTTTTTAAGCACACTTCTGACTGTGAGGACAAGTTGCATATCCCGTCATACCACAGGCACTCACGGAAACAGAGTATCTCCCAGGTAAGCTATCATCTGTTGGAGATACCTGCTCCAACATGCCAAGTACAGCATCAGCAACTTCACCAGCTACTACTGCCTTCCCAGGTAAGAGAAGTGATGTGTGTGGGATGGCTACTTGCAAGGACACCAAAAAAAGGGTGCAAAACACAGGCTGTACCACTGGAATTTGAGAGATGTTGCATACACAGATCCTCGTGAAATTACAGCAAAATTTATTTTTTCTCCAGACCCAGAACTTGCTATCTGAGCATCCTGAGCTAGGTTAGAGTGATAACGGCAGGAACACATGGCTTTTATAGAAGCTTGCCCTGAGCCTTCAAACAGCAATGTCAGACAAAGGTGAGGAAAAAGGGGAAGAAAGTGTCTGACTTTTAATTACCAGTTACCAAACTTGGTGATTCTCTTTCTGAGAAATCTGACTAAAAGATTAAAAGCCTGTCATTATTCTTGTACTATAAAATCTGTCACAATTTATAATTGAAATAATAAACCAAAGAATCTGAGTTACAAAACACTAATAAAACACACACACAGGTATTTTAAACAGCTATGACTCAGCTTTAGGGAAAACGTCATAATAAATTAATATGGTGACACTAGTTCTATTAACTTAGGTAGGAAATACAAGCCTTTAACTATCTGAGACTTTTTTTGTTATACCAAAGCTCAGACTGACTTGGCATCCATCTTAGTAGCCTTCTAGGTCCACACCTTCATTATCAACATTGTTTCCTAATATTGTTCTTTCAACATCACCCTTATTCACTGCACCTTTACAAAGCCCTTTCATCTTGCACAGAAAAATGAAACTCAATGCTCAGATCCTCTTTGAAATCATATGTTTCCACTCACTGAACTTATATCCTCCACACAAGTAAGCCAAAAGCTATGCAAACAAGTTTCTAAAATTTGCTTTTAGAGGCCTCACGGGACTCCACATTCCTTGCTCTCTTCATTTTTACAGCTTGGTTACAATACAAACAGTTCTGTGGCTGCCAGCTTCAATTCTAAGGGCAGCAGCATGAGCAAAGGGAATACAGCATGCAATTTTCACATGAGAACTATCCAAACACTGGGGGACTGACAGGAGGGAAAATTAGGGACAGGGGCTCATTTAAGAACCCTGTCATCATTCTGACATCTTTTATAGCAAGCACGACTTAAAACTTGCTGTGGCAATTATTTCTGGGCAATTATTTTTGGGCAATCAAGCTACAGAATTACAGTAACGTGAAGGTACAAGCAGTGATATTTTTATCTTCAAGAGTATGGTACAAGACCTATTTACATTTCTGCGGGATTAGACTTTTTCCTCTCTCTATATTCCAAGGTTACAGGCAAAACTCCCATTGCATGTATCCTAATAACCAGTATCACAAATGCATGTGTCAAAAGGATAGAGTAATGTTAAAGGCTTCTAGTCAGGCAAAATCAGAAGTATTTTCTATTCCTCACTCGGGGGAAGAGCTTCATCATTTTTTTCCAAAAGGTCAAACAGATAGACTGAAAAAATGAATAATTGATAATAAAGAGGCATGTCTGATAGTTACAGGCAATGAAAACATCAAGTTATTACAGAGACCACCCAATGACTGTGATTACAGATGACTGTCGGAAGAAGACGTATCATGCTGGATCTGACAGCTGGGAGGCCAGACAGTAACACCCCCATGTCCAGGTCCAACCGGTAGCAAGGCTGAAAATCTGCTCCTAGGAGGCAGATGCACACACACCATGCACTTACACTGCTGGCCACGTCAATCACAGACAGACAGAGTGCTCACACCGACAGCTCCACCCCGCTCTTCTCTCCAGCCAGGTGTGGGAGCCCAAGACTTCAGCCCAACTGCACTGCTGGTACAGACCATCACGCAGGGCTGACTGGGACACCCTGGTCCCCCAATATCCAACCCCACTGCAGTCCTGTCTGTAGAGACACACAGCACACATACACATCTCATCCCTGACTCTACAGCCTCTCCAGCAGCTGACCAGGACTCCCTGGTGGCCCCAACAGCAAGCTCCTCCTGGCTCTTGGAGATACAAGCTTACGCTCCAGCTCTCTCCTTATTCACCCACTCACCAGCTTTTCCAGCTTGATCTTCACCAGCAGCCACATGGTCCCATACTTGCACCAGTACTACAACACAGATAAATAGGTCCCCAATCCCACTTCAGGGGCTAACATTTGGTTTTACTCCCTCCATGAAATGTCCCCAGTTGGTCTGGAGGCCAGGCCTCCAGCCCAGGGTCCAAGCCCAACTACTGGCATCCAAACCTTCACATGTTCCAGTTGCTGGCACCATGGACACGTGGTCCTCCGACCCACAGTCTGACTGTAGCTGCTAGCACTGAGATGTACACCCTCTCCCGTCAGAGGCCCTCACCCAAGAGAGAATTAGAAAGGAATTTAACTAGAAGACAGGACACGCTGTGATGATTAGGCACAGGGCATGGCCAGACAAGAGTACCAATCAGCAGCCTATACACATACGACCAGACCTTTTTATCCCCTTGTTCCTCTATTTTCCCACTCTCACTTCTCCCCAAATCACTTGAACTTCCCGCTTTCCCTGTCTTTGGTTCCTCCCCTACACATCCCATAATAAGCCACCAGTGAATCAACACAAACAGGTAACCAGGGTGACCACCAAGCCACAGCTGAAATGCAAAGCATGGATTTCTTTCCTTGCCTCACTAACAAGGCCGGGCAGCAGGGACGCGCAGGGGCACAGGCTCTGTTAGGCTCAGTTCATCCTAGTGGCCAGGGGAGCCCACTGCCTGCCCCAGTTTATCAAAGGGCCTCGCACATGCGCAGTTCATCACCTTTTATACTTTATATCATCTCTGGGCTTTTGATCTCTCTCTCCCAGCAGGAGGCTCAAGCCTGTCTGTGAAAATGCCTCTTAAGTCTCTGATAACATTTATGTTATCTCTACAGCTCTGTCAAACCAGACAGAGTATAATCAGCAGTAGGCATAATATGTGAAGTTTTCCCACACTGGTGCTCTTAGCATCCCCAGCTGCAACATAATTTGAGCAAATCTATTCCCCCCCCCTTGCCAAATCTTCCATTTTTGACCCTTTCCTCCCAACATGCCATATGTGATCACAAACTGCTTTTCTTCTGCATCCCATAACCCCTCCTACAACCCTATGCAGCAATGCCCTTGAGTTCCAAAGATGCTCCAGCACTGACTCCTCTTGATGGGTATCATGCCTGGAGGCCCAGGCTATCTCTTGGGATCAGCCCTGGAGTGGAAGGGGGGCCCAAAGAAGACATCCATTTCTCTCTGACCTTATTGTGGGTTCCCACCCACCAGTGTGTCGCCTTGCTCCTCTGGGCTCATGGAGATGGAGCTCTGATGGGCTGGTAATTCCTGGCATTGGCCTGGGAGAAGCCAGGACTGGGTGCTATTTGGGCTCCCCCCCATCCATCATGGTCTCTCTGTAGTCCTTGCTGGGAGCTTTTGGCACATAACCTAAAAAACTCTGCCATCTTCACCCACGCTATCATCTCATTGAAGATCCTGATGAGAACTCTAATGAAAATGTATCTACTGGAATTGCTTCTCAGCACAGTCAGCTACAGAAGTGCACAGACCTGGAGTAGGAGGGCAGTGCTCATATTCAACATGTCCCAGTCAGAGAAGGGACATCTTTAACAAACCATTCTTCATGAAAGCATTAATAACTGTTTGCAGTCTATTCCACTACTATTCAAAGACCAAGCTTCTTCTCTACTGCAATTGACAAAAATCACACTTAAGCCTACTTCCTGAGGCACTCTAGGTCCTGACAGCAAGCTGCAAGCTCAGGAAAACTAGCAATTTTTAAAATAAATTTTCTCAAAGCATTTTTATGCTAACTTATTTTTAACTGTGCATGGGACTAGAAACAGAAGTGAATGTTGGTATTCCAATTACAGCTGAATAATTAATATCAAGACTTTCAGTCAAACAAGTGACTGAAGACACTGACGGTGTTATTTAAAATTAACTCTCATGAGCTGGTCCTATCTACTCACCCTTACTAAGAAAACTGATGAAAATGGAAGTCAGGAATAAAATCTAGGCCACAACTGTAAGAGCAAGAATAAAAACAGGCACAAATACGCCACAAGCTTCCTAACACTTGTTCAAAAGCAAAGACATTCCACATCGGGCAGGTGAATGCTCTCATTCTTTGTTGATCAGGTTTTGTACTTATTTACGTATTTTACTTGTCAATTCTTCTGAGTGCTATTTGCAGTACATTTCTGTGCTGATATTCTCACCAGCCTGAGTAGTGAACATCATTTCAAACACCAATCTTAGCTTGCAGACCAGTTGTTTTTTTTTTTTGCCAGGAGCATGGAATACTGAATCCTGACACTTGACTTTAACTGTTAAAATCAACAGTAAGAACCATCAGTTTTCTCCAAGGCACAAAGCTTGCTTGCTAAAAAGCATAGTTGGGCTGTCTGTGCAGCAAAAATATTAGATTATTGATTCTCAACTCAACTACAGTCCTCTTGTTACAGAATTATAGCGTTCTTTGTGATTCAGAGCAGCATCTCCTTAAGAAACACTTAATCCCAAGTAAATGATGCTCTAAACAAGCTTGGCAGGCACTTCTAGTAAAGTATGATATCCAAAGTTGAGAACTATTTGTAGCTATTGAAAGACAGAATGGATTATGGAAGGATTTGGACACACCATATAACAAAGCCACTTCCTCTGTACTTGAAGAGAAACGATGCATCTTCTGTGTTTCAAATACACAGAACCACCATGACAATAATTTAGGAAGGAGAGGGGAAATAAATTTTTCTTTTTTTTTTCTTTAGATAGTAATGAAAATGGCGACCTCCATAGTATCCCAGTGGATGTTTAGCTGAAATAAACTAGGAAAAGCACATACAGGTACTTGCAGAGGGAAACAAACTGAACAGCTCCTTCTAGCTGGTTTGCAACTTCTTTCACCTCCTTCTTGGGTCATAACTTCACAATACCACGCATTATATGTTAACAGAACTTAAAATTTTCTTAAGAATCACATGGAACCTCAAGGCTCAGGGTCTTCACTGACATACCAGCAAGTTCACAGGAGAAAATCTCAGTTCATACTTCCCTCAAAGGTTTTGGGTGAGATAGAGCAGAGGATGTAATTCAGCAGAATGTAGCAAATATTACTGTTTTACACAGCTGTGGTATTTACAGCTTTTACAGTTTTAAAATCCACAGAATGCAACAGTCACACAGGAATTTATAAGTTAGTACTCAGCTTTCTAGGAAAACTTCATATTAAAGTGAGGAAAACACCAAAAGTAAGATCAAGTGACAGTCAGACATGGTAAAATTGAAAAATAGTATCAGGAAATGTGGCAGTAAGGATCAAATAAAAGAAGCTCGATGAAGAGACTTCTCCTTAGATAGTAACAAAAAAATAGGGCAACTGACTTAACAGATCACTTTTTGGAATACTGGGACACAAAATTAATCTCTGACCTGAAAAAGCATGCACAAAAATAGTTACACTTCCTTCTCCCTCCTGGTAAATTAAATAAAACCCACATGTACAAAAACCTTAAGTTTTTATTTAAGACTTGCACATTGCAAGACAAGCCTGAATTCAGAGACAAACTACTTAAAATATTCCACATAAACCTGTTTTCAAACACTAAAAATCCACCCAAAGTAGTTAACACTGTGGCTACAGAACAGAAATGCCATTAATTGTATGCTAAAGCCATAATATAACATCCCTAAAAATTATAAGCCTAAACTACCATTGCTACACTATTCACAGGAGAATATGATCAACAGGTTACTGAATATGAATCTAAGGCATAATACCTGTAACCCAAAGGACAAAGAAAGGTCTGTATTAGACTGGAAGGGTCTCTACTGAAGACTGTACAGGGAAGCATATTAAGAGTGAGGAACACCCAAGCACGACATCTAAATGCACACAGCACAAGCTGAATTCAGGGTGCTACTACCAAATTGAGCTGTTATGAAAACTTAAAGGTATGAAAAAGCAACTAATGATAGGTGGATCCAGAACAGAAAGAGTTAATTGTCAAGTGCACTACATTGTAGTTATAATGTGTTTGGAGCCGACTGAACACACTCTGAGGTGAACAGTGGCACGGATTGGTGACACCAGACAGCTAAACCCTACTGTGTACCCTTTGGTAAGTGTCACTGAGCTTCATCCTCATTATCTACCAAGCTGCCACAGAAAAGGAATAGCAAATCCCAGCTTGGACTGAACCATTAAGGCAGGGTAAAACTTTAAGTGTAGCTCCTGGGAAGAAGAGCATTAATCAGGAGGAGACCGTGGAGCAGTTGGCCACAGCTGGTGAGTGAGCAGCTATGCCCTGAACTGCCCAGAGAACCCCAGGTCCCCAGCATGGCAAAAGCAACCAGAAGTCAGTGTGGAAGAACAGTGACATAGTTCCAATTTGACATGAAAGAAAAAGGTTTAAGTTTGGAATAGCACTAGTAAAAAAAACATTCGTGCATACACAGAAAGAAGCTTGAATTATTAAAGTGATGATCTGAGAGCAGAAGTAGCTTAGCAAGAATTAAAAGCCTCTTAGAAAGAATTATGCTCTCGAGCCCTTCCACTGTCCCAGTGCTTTTGGTTTTGGCACATTTCAAATACATGCCAGAGATAAAGAGAAGAAAGTTATTTTCTATAAGCATACTCAGACACGGTTTCTTAAAAGCTAAAGGTGAGAACCATGAGGAGAACAGCTCAGAAAGCTTCCGGTCATCATTTCACTGTAACAGTTGTTTTAAACAGCCGTAAGGAAAGTGAACAACCCAGAAACAAGCTTGCAAAAAGAAAAAAATCCAATTACACAAATAGGGCTACTTTGCAAAAAAATTTATGACATAAACACCAAAAATCTATTCCTAAAACAAGTAAGAGAAGCCTACTTTGAGTATCCAAATATAGAAATCTATGTTTTATTCCTCAGTGTTTGCTCGGGAGGACTGCAAATTAAAACGTGCAGCAAGACAAATCCACTGGTCCCAACGAAATGCCAAGTAGAAAACAGTTTTATTTTTTGACAAAATAACTGCCAAGCATTTTTTATTTTCTTGGTACAAGAACAGGGCAAATTTAACAACTGGTCAACAGGCACATCTCCAGCACTGAAAACTGAAATTTGGGATTTTAAAAATCTATTTCATCAAGTACACAATTCATCAAATTGCAACTGATGAGGGGTGAACCACCCAAGACTTTCCAATCTTGTTTCTAAGCGATACCAGCACGCAGCCAAAGTTCTGTGCGGAAGGCACAGAAGCGGAAGCCGCTCCAGGCCGCGCTCCCCTCGGGGCGCACCCTCCCCGCTCAGCGCACAGGAGGGGCTGTCTGGGGACAGCGGGCAGAGCCCGGCGGAGCTCGGGGCCAGTTCTGCACCGCGGACCAGTCGGGCCGGGAGGAGCCGGCCCCCGGCCGCCGCCAGCCCCCGCCGGCCCCAGCCCAGCGCTGTCCGGGCCTCGCGGGGCGGGAGGCGCTGCCGGGCCCTGAGCGGCGCAGCAGCTCCGCAGAGGCCGCTTGCTCTCGGGGCCGCTTCCCCCGCTGTCGCTCGTCCCTCACCTCTCCAGCTCCGGGTCCTCCTCCATGGCTCCCCCACCGTCCCCCGCTGCGACTCCTCAGGCGCAGGCCAGCGCCATCCCCTGCTGTCGGCCGGGCGGGG